>MU685364.1:7151-49822 GCA_026770625.1 Nicotiana glauca
GTGTGTAATAATAAATTTAAATAGCTACTTTTATAGTCAGTTTGGTTCTTTTTTCGGTTATTTTTTTATTCAACCAATACCAAATCAAATTTGATCGGTTTTTAAAACTCAAATCCAAAACTAAACCAAACCTAAAATGTATTGATTTTTTTGGTCGGTTTTTGATTTGGTTCGATTTTTCGAATTTTTATGAAAACCCCTAAACGCGAACTTAGGAAACATGTAAGTACAACAAAGTTTTTTGTTATCGCTAATATTATACATTTGTCTTAATTACTAAAATCATCACATGATAAATTTGAAAAGAAATACATAAAATAAATTGCAATATTAGATGTACTTAATAAAGATGTATAAATAGTACTTCAAATAAATAGACCATAAGTGAGATAATTTATATCTAAAATCTAAAATAAAATCATTTAAATATCTACAAAACTATGTATTATATGACTTGGTTACACGTGCAACGCACGTGCCGATATATATATATAAATAGTATTATCTTTTGTATAAATTTTGAGATTCTTGATTTGAAATATTCGTGTAGCGCACGAGCATAGAGACTAGTATCTATCTATATCTATCTATCTATTTATATCTATCTAGATTATTATAAAAGTACGGATATTGGAACGCTAAATATTAAATGATAAAAATATCCTTAAAATATTAATCGACTTTTTGTCACGACCCAATTCCCATCCCGGTCGTGATGGCACCTCTCGAGAAGACAAGGCCAGCCAACAGAACAATAACACCTCATTTTAACAGATACTTAGCATAAATAAGTCTGAATAAGAGATAATAAAATCATAAGCGCAGAATAAAACGTGATAAAACAGGGAACCATCCCGACACAGCCCGAAATCGGGATGTCACATGTCACGAGCTACTACAGAGTTTACCAAAATGCTAAAAGTCTGAATCTAGGAACAAAGTTTGAAGGTAATGTAAATACAGAAGATAAGGGAAAAAACGGGGCTGTGGACGTCGACAGTTACCTCGTCACTCCTAGTCCGTTTAGTCTGGAAGGAATCAGCGCTCAAGGACGAACTCTGCTATGCCTGTATCTGCACACATGGTGCAGGGAGTAATGTGAGTACTCCGACCCAGTGAGTAATAAAAATAAATAATGACTGAAAGTACGAAATCTCATAAAGGCACAAATAACGCTATCTCAAGCAGTAAAATCAGTTACACAATAAAACTGTGAAGTATCAGGTAAATCTCTTTTAAAACAGTGAAGACAAATAATTTCAACAAGTAAGAAATAATCAGAAACCTGCCCCTCGGGCTCAATATCAAGCTCTCAGTACAGTATCAGCCCCGCAGGCTCACTCCCAACTCACAAAGTACAACATCAGCCTCTCGGGCTCACTCCCAACTCACCTGGGTATCCGCGCTCACTGTGGGGGTGCAGACCCCGGAGGGGCTCCTACAGCCCAAGCTCTATATCATAATAAGGCCTTAAAGCCTGGCACATCAACATAAGGCCTTAAAGCCTTCTCACATCACACTCGAGGCCTGAAAGCCTCCTCACATAACACTCGAGGCCTGGAAGCCTCCTCACATCACTCAACATATCCTCACATATGGCCCGCGACCTCAATTAGTCCAGAAAATAATCATAAGCCCCTTGGGCATCAGTAAAACAATGATGCTCAGCTCAAACAACATTAAAAATATCATTTAAATCTCAAATTGAGTATAAATATAGCTGAGTTCATGAAACAGTATAATTCAGTTAGACTGAGTTCAAATAATATTTCAATCAGTGAGGAAAACAGTGATGGAAGTTCACAAAGGATTTCAAATAGTTGGCACGAAGCCCAAGTATGGCAATAAGCCCAAATCATAGTGAAAAACATCAAGTCTTTATCAAATACGTAGTAAAACATCAACCGAGATGGACCAAGTCACAATCTCCAATAGTAAATGATTCTGCGCTCGTCATACAGCGCGTGTTTCATCTCAACATAGCATTACGTTGTTCAAATTCGGGGTTTCAAACCCTCAGGACATCATTTAAAATCATTACTCACCTCTAGCCGGCCAAAATTCTAGCTCGATATGCCTTTTCCTCTTGAATCGACCTCCTCGTGCGTCGATCAAAACCACAAGGAATTCGTCACAATAGGCTAAGGAAACATAACCCAATCGAAAAGACTCGAAAAATATCAAAAATCACAAAGTTGGCAAAACCCGAGCCCCGGGACCACTTCTCGAAAAATTATAAAATTTACATCACCGGACTCCTTATCTCGCCACGAGTTTATACATATCAAATTTACCAAAATCCGAGCTCAAATGCTCCCTCAAATCCCAAATTTATATTCTCTTAAGTTCAAGCCCGAACCTCCATTTTTAAACTCTAATTCCTTGATTTTTCACCCTTGATTCATGTAATAACACTTTAGATTTACATTTTAGGCTTAGAATTCCTTACCTCAATGAAGTCTCTTTATTCCCTCTCCAAAATCGCACAAAAACCCCCAAGTCCGAAGTGAAAATGTTGAGTTATTTCAAAAATTCGCGAAGATGGAATTAATACCCTCTGAACATCATTTTTTGCTTCTGCGATCCTTTTGTCGCTTCTGCGACAAGCTTTTGCGGTTATTTATCCGCTTATGCGGTTCCTTCAATTTTACCCAGGACCGCTTCTGCGGTCCACCACTCGCATAAGCGGGTTCGCTTCTGCGGTCCACCACTCGCATAAGCGGGTTCGCTTCTGCGGTTCGCATGTCCGCTTTTGCGAAAACTCCTCAGTCCCTTCCTTTCGCTTCTACGGCTTCCCCTCTCGCTTTTGCGGTCCATTTCCGCAGAAGCGGAAATACCATATATCAGATACTTCAGAAATCCTTAAACTCCAAATTTCATCCTATTAGCCATCAGAAATAACCCCGAGGCCCCCGGGACCTCAACCAAAAGTACCAACACATCTTAAAACATTATTCAAACTTTCTCCAATCATCAAAACTTCTCCACTAACACCAAAATCATCGAATTACATCGGATTCAAGCCTAAGTTTCTTAAAAACTTTCGAAACACGCATTTGATCAAAAACCCGACCAAAACACCTTCGAATGATCAGAAATTTTGCACACACATCTAAAATCACCTAACGAAGCTACTACAACTCTCAGAACTCCATTCCGACCATCGGATCAAAATCTCACCTATCAACCGGAATTCGCCAAAATACTAACTTCGCCGATTCAAGCCTAATTCTACACCGGACCTCCAAAATTAATTCCGATCGCACTCCTAAGTCAGAAATCATCCCCCGAAGCTAACCAAATCACCGAAAATCACATCCGATCCCTCTAACTCAATAGTCAACATCCGGTTGACTTTTCCAAAACAAGTCTTCCTTAAAGAGACTAAGTGTCTCATTTCCATCTAATACCAATTCAATTCGACTCGATCACCTCAACTACCGATAATGAAGCATAGAGAAACATAAGATGAGGGAAACGGGGCGATAACTCACGTGACGACGGGCCGGGTCGTCACACTTTTATACCCCTAAAATTTTAATTTTCTTTGGGAAAACCCAATACCATAGTGGGTAAAATTGTAAAATTTAGAATTCTGCGCAATAGAACTCCAAAATCAATCAAGATTTTAGAAAATCACCGCTACCACATAAAGAAAGCATACCTTATTTGTAATGGATTCTAATTCAGTTACGCCTTCCAACTCCATGTCCTTTATATAAGGAAAACCATTTGTTTATTATCGGACAATGCATAATTATTTGTAAGATACGTGCATAATTTTATTTAACTTTGAGAATTGTCATCAATTGTTCAATATATTTTACTTGTGATTGCAAGCCGAAAGTGGTTATGTTGCTTTGCGATACAATAGTTGAGTTCTTGCTCATTCAATAAATTTCTTCTGTGTGCTTTAGTTTGAATATCTTGATATATTAGAGAATTTGTGATGAGAATTAGGGTTTGTAATAATTATATTCTTCTTTTAAAGTATTGTTCATATAGGTAGATAAATTTTTACTTTTTTTTCACCGTAGATGAATTTTTCGCTTTGTATGGTTATGCAGACTACACCCGTTAATTTAGAAGTTGTATCTGGAGCTGGTAGTTAGTTGTATATATAGCTTTGGTTCACTCTTTCAGGATGTCCATTTATATAAGGTCATCTGATTCTAATAAATACTTTTGTTGTGTGCACCCCTTTGATGTAGAATATGAGTATGAATTGAGGTTTGTACATACTAGTGCAGGAGTCAATAAAAAGCTTGTAAGCTTGTTGGAAGAAACTAAAGCATAACAAGATTTGTTTTACAGCAGCAGTGTTACTATTAATAAATAATAACAAATACAAAGTAAGAAACTGACAAGTAGATGGTCAAATGAAAAGGAGTTAAAAGTCTTCACTCAGAAAATTAAAACAAAAAGATAGTGGGAATAAAGGGATTTTGTGATATTCATATGAAAATAAACAGAGGTATATATCTGATGAAAAGAGAGCTAAAACAAAAACGTAGCTACGTGAACTACTCAGAAAGAAGAGGACAGTGAAAATGGAGGAAAGTGGAGGGTGGCGCCGCACTGAGAGTGTGAGCTCAAAATTAGCATGTTAGTGTTTTCATTTATTGGATTTTTAACTAGTACTCTGACAAAAGTTTTTGCCTAAATATTAATAGAGCTCTAGACATGTCTTTTTTACAATTTTAGTCCGAAAAAAGATGATCGAAAAAATTGATGAATTAAAAAAGTAATAAAATATTTTACTTTAAAAATTCACGTGGACAAAAAGTTCATATGACAGCGCATTGCTCTATGTACCTTCATCAGGTGAGTTTGGACAGATAAGATTGATCGAACTAAGCTAGTTATTATAAAAGCACGAATATTAAAATGCTAAATGTTAAACAATAATATTCCCATAATAGTGACTGACTTTTATATCCTTTACAAACTAAAGTTTCCTTCAAAGAAACAAATTACACGTTGGATAAATTGCACTACTAAAAAAAATTTAAACTATTTGGACGTTGAGCTCCACTAAAAAATAGAATCCTAATTTCAGTATATTTGATTTATACAAACTTAAGTTAGGTAATGACTCTTCCTTTTCATAATAATAATAAGATAACTTGATCTCACACAAAATTATTACTTGAAAGTTTGAATTATAAGAAACAAACTGGTTCAAAGCAAAGTAAAAGTAAGACGAGAAGTTATCCCCTAACTCACGTGGCATTTTCTCAAAGCAAGAAAAATTTAATTCCTGAACGACAGCTTAGATTATCGGCTATTTTGATGAATAAAAAAGACTACCGTATCGAACTAGAGTTCCAAAATCCCAAACACAATGCTTTTGGATTTTGGTTCTCATTGCTAATTCTTTTGTTTCATTATGTCCAAATATCAAGTTTAGCTCAGTTCATTTCTTATATAAAATAAAAATAAAAATAAAAATAAACATAAACAATCAAGAAACGAATAAACATTTATTAAATTTATAACGATGAATATCAATCTTAGCTCACATGGAATATGAATAACCAAGAAGATTTAGACAGAAAAAGCCCATGAAAAGAATTGATGGGTACTTAGTAGTCAGACTTACTATTTTAGGGAAATTTTCGTTCTTATACCATATGGGAAACTATATTACCAAATACGTTCGTAGTTTGCATATTACCCTACATGCTAATAATATTTCTACAAAATATGGACAATACATTAAATAAGGAATCATTGTAGCTGTAGGATTCCTTATTTAGGCGCGCTAAAATTGGGAAAGTAAATATTCTTTCAGATATTTTATTAAATAAGGAATCATTGTAGTTATAGACGTCCTTATTTAGGCGTGTTAATATTGGGAATTCCTTAATTAGTTGTCTGGTTTTAATGGATTCAATCTCATCTTTTTAAAATATTTATTTACTTGGAACTCAACTTAAAGAATTAAAAATATACAAGTTGTTCTAGGCTATCAACACTTACATCTAACGTAATAATATTGCAGATGTGTGTTAGTAAGAAAAAGGTGGATGATTTACTACTGTTTTGGACAAAAATATGTATCTAAAATGTGCAACATACATTTCAGGGGAAGCATGTCGAGTCCAAATATGTACCCAATTTGTAGATTGTAACGACGATGACCGGTCGTTCGAGCTTTTGCACTTTGATCGCCAGTTCTCAGGCATGACTTGCCCCGTGTGATGTATTACAGCCTATGTAAATCATTGGTTTTGATTTTCTGGGTAATCGAAATGAATTTGGAGGAACAATTCTCAGTTCGTAGCTTTAAATTTGAAAGGCTTGACCAAGATTTTACTTATTTGTATATAATTTTGGATCAGAGTTTTTATGATTTGGTTAGCTCCATTAGGTGATTTGGGAGTTAGGAGCGTGATCGGAATGCATTTTGAAAGTCCGTGGAAGGTTTAGGCTTGAATTGGCGAAATTGAGATTTCGGCGTTTTCCGGTTGATAAGTGAAATTTTGATATAGAGGCCGGAATGAAATTCCGAGAGTTGCAGTAGCTTCATTATTCCATTTTGGACGTGTTTGTAAAATTTTAGGTCATTCGGACATGGTTTGGTTGGGTTTTTAATCAAAAGCATATTTCGGACGATTTTGGGATTTTTAGGCTTGAATCCGATACAAATTTGATGTTTTGATATTGTTTTGAGCGTTCCGACGGTTGGAACAAGCTTGAAGGATGTTATGGGATATGTTGGCGTGTTTGGTTGAGGTCTCGATGGCCTTGGGTGAGTTTCGGGTGGTCAACCGGATCGTTTGAAGTTGGAAAAAATTGCAGATTTTGGCTTCAGTTCTGTTGCAGATCTTTCCTCTTCGCGATCGCGTGAGGAGGCTCGCGATCGCATACAGTTATTTCATGGGGCATTCAGGTTGCTCTATGTGTTCGCGTAGTTAGGGCTGCGACCGCGTAAGTTTATACTTCTGTGAATCGCGATCGCGTGGTCTTATTCACGATCGCATAGTTGTAAGGCTTTGGGCATAGCGTTAGCGTGAGGATATACATGATCGCGTAGAGTGAATGATGGGTTGTGCTTCGTGATCGCGATTAAGTAAAATCAGAGCTAGGCAGAATGTTTTAAAAGCTCATTTCCGTGAATTTGAGGCTAAGTTCCTCTATTGTTGGTCGATTTTGAAGCTTTTGGAAGAGGATTGAAGAGGGATTCAAGGGGAATCACGTGAAGGTAAGATTCTTGGACTAAAAACTCGATTATTATGTGAATTCCACCTAGAAAATCATGAAAGCTAAGCTTAAAATTGAAGAACTAGGGCTTGAGAAAATGGACTTTTAATTTGGGATTTGAAGGACCATTTGGGGTCGGATTTGAGAACTTTTGATATTTATGAACTCGTGGGGAGATAAGAAATCTTATGATGTGTGTGAGCACTTGATTTTTTCCACGCTTAAATTACTCCTATAAAATTCCTTAGAATTATGATTTTTCTTTTATTATTTGAATTTTAGGAATTAATTGCATGATTTTGTCTTGTTTGTATTTTTGTGCGCATTTTAATTGATATAATTCCAAAAAAAAAATATACAAAATAGTACGCATTTTAATAGTACAAAAAATAAAGAAAATAACAAAAAAGATCCTTTTTCATTTCTACTTTTAATTTTTAAGAATTTTCTTAAATTTTCTCTTAAATTAGGAATTATTTTAATTTTGGAATTTAGTTAGTGTAATTTTAGAATCCACTTGGGTCTTTATTCTAAATCTTACATTTAATAAAATCAGAAAATAAAATACAAAAAAAAAAGAAAAAAAAAACAAACAAAAGAATTTGAAACAAATAAAAACAAAAGGGTTGGCCAATTTGGGCCATTTTTCGTGCAAAAGCACAAGCCTAAAAGCAAGAGCTTTCCCTGAAACAGCCCAATCCACAAAACCACCGGTCCAGTCTCCCCCATCTAAATTAAAACGACGTCGTTTTTGAACAGTCAATCCTGTCCGTTCATCTCTCATCATCCAACGGCTCTCATGAGTTCAAAACAATTAATAAAAGTGTCTGAAAATTTAATTAACCCTAGAGACAATACTCCCCTTCCTCGTACTCATCGTTCCCCGCCAGCTCCACCTTACGCCGCCGCCGGAAATCGCCTCCCGGCTGCGGCCGGCATCCAATGACGCTCAAATTCACACCATCCCATCTCCTTGCTCCCCTCTTCATAAATCCACCCTCAGTTTACCTCAAATCCCAACCAAATGCCCCAAATCTACAAAATCCTAAACTACATCTCCACCGCACACGGCGGCGCCGCTTCCAATCGACCCCAAATTTACACCACAAGACCTCCTTCATATCCTCATACCAAATCCCTGGTTATCTCCCTTCAAATCCCCCTCCAAGTGCTCGAATTTTGAGTCAGAGAATTGGGCCTTAATTTCACAAAATCAAATTCAGCAGGCCTGTGAGGAATTTATACCGTAATGGACCTTAGTCCTGTGTTTTGTGAAATTAAGCTGGCGGTTACGGAAGCTAAAAATGCGGCGTTTGGTCGCATGTACGAGAAATTAGGGGAGAAAGGCGGGGACAGGAAGTTATTCCAGTTAGCTAAAGTAAGGGAGAGGAAGGCGCGGGATCTAGACCAAGTTCGGTGCATCAAGGACGAGGATGGAAGAGTTCTGATGGGAGAGTCTCAAGTCAAGCAGAGGTGGCAAGCATACTTTCGAGACCTACTTGACGAGGAGGGGGATCGAAATATAGAGTTAGGGGAGCTGGGGCATTCAGAGCATCATAGAGACCTTGGGTACTGCAGGCGCATTAGGGTGGAGGAGGTCATGAGGGCTTTGCGTAGGATGAGTAGGGGCCGAGCGACCGGGCCTGACGAGATCCCGGTGGAGTTCTGGAAATGCATGGGTAGGTCAGGAGTGGAGTGGCTCTCCAGGTTGTTCAATGCGATCTTCAGGACCAAAAGGATGCCGGAGGAGTGGAGGTGGAGTACGGTGGTGCCCTTGTACAAGAACAAAGGGGATATCCAGTGTTGCAACAACTATAGGGGTATCAAATTAATAAGTCACACCATGAAGGTCTGGGAGCGGGTGATCGAGGCGAGGGTGAGGGAGATGACATCTATATCGGTGAACCAGTTCGGTTTCATGCCGGGTCGCTCCACTACAGAAGCTATCCACCTCGTCAGGAGATTGGTGGAACAGTTCAGGGATAAGAAAAAGGACCTGCACATGGTGTTTATCGACTTGGAGAAGGCGTATGACAAGGTCCCAAGGGAGGTGCTATGGAGGTGCCTGGAGGCGAAGAGCGTGCTGGAAGCCTACATCAGAGTAATCAAGGACATGTATGATGGAACTAAGACTAGGGTTAGGACGGTGGGAGGTGACTCAGATCATTTCCCGGTGGTTATGGGGCTCCATCAAGGATCGGCACTTAGCACTCTCTTGTTTGCCTTGGTGATGGATTCTCTAACCCAACATATTCAAGGGAATGTGCCTTGGTGTATGCTATTTGCTGATGACATAGTATTGATAGACGAGACCAGGGTCGGTGTGGATGGGAGGCTAGAGGTATGGAGACAGACTATCGAGTCTAAGGGTTTCAAAATAAGCAGATCTAAGACTGAATACCTGGAATGCAAGTTTAGTGCTGAGCCGAGCGAAGTAGGCGGGGACGTGAAGATTGAATCTCAGGTCATCGCCAAGAGGGACAGTTTCAGATATCTTGGGTCGGTGATTTAGGGGGACGGAGAGATTGACGGGGATATCACTCATCGTATAGGAGCGGGGTGGTCGAAGTGGAGGCTTGCATCTGGAGTCCTGTGTGACAAGAAAGTGCCACAGAAACTCAAGGGGAAATTTTACAGAGCTGTGGTTAGACCTGCCATGTTGTATGGGGCGGAGTGTTGGCCGGTGAAGAACTCTCATGTTCAGAGAATGAAGGTTGCGGAGATGAGGATGCTCAGGTGGATGTGCGGGCTCACCAGGTTAGATAAGATTAAGAATGAAGTTATTCGAGAGAAGGTGGGGGTGGCCCCGGTGGATGAGAAGATGCGTAAAGCGAGGCTCGGGTGGTTCGGGCATGTGCGGAGGAGAAGCCCTGATGCACCAGTGAGAAGTTGTGAACGACTGGCGGTGGCCGGCGTGAGGCGAGGCAGGGGGAGGCCTAAGAGGTATTGGGGAGAGGTGATTAGGCATGACATGGCTAGAATGCAGATTTCCGAGGACATGGCCCTTGATAGAAAAGTCTGGAGGTCTAGTATCAGGATTGTAGGATAGGGGCTCCTAGAATTTTTCTTACTCTCTCCGGGGGCTGGGTGAGGCTTGACAGGGTGATCCATAGATGATTTGTGCATTGGATTGTGTCCCCCTTAGGATAGTTATTTTTGGTAGTTACTGTTTGATGCTATTGCATGTCATTTTATTTTTGATTCTTATGTTTAGATAACTATTTACGCGATTTCTGTTGGAGTTACTAATGCTCTTTTGTTTTTGTTTTTGTTGTTGTTTCCCCTTCCCTTCCCTGAGCCGAGGGTCGATTGGAAATAGCCTCTCTGCCCTTTCGGGTGGGGATAAGGCCTGTCTACATATTACCCTCCCCAGACCCCACATTGTGGGACTATACTGGGTAGTTGTTGTTGTTGTTGTTTAAGGTTTAATCCGGTCAAAAATCAAAGGATTTTCTTCATCGTCTGTCCATGCCGCTTTAGGTATTTCTTGCTATCTTCTCTTTATTTTTGTTTCATCATTTTTCTTTTGTTGTCGTTTGCTTCATCTTTATTTTTCTGTATTTATTTTGTTTTCCCAATAGGTAATTTGGGAATTGATTTTGTCTTGTTTCCTGTTTGTTTTAGGATTTTATTTCATGTTGATTTAGTCTAGTTTGATTAATTAGTATTCCTTCCTGTATCTTTGATTTTGTTTGCCCGTATTATTAGATTTTCAATTTCTGATTTCTTGTTCTCTTCAGTTAACTCCATGAAATTTCATTTATTCTTAATTTCATTTTATTGGCTTGACTGATAATAGAGTTAACTCTGGCTGTTCATGTTTGATTCTATAGTTAGTTTTGATTTTGATTCTTAAGATAGGTTAGTTGGATTGTAGTTCTATCCTTGGGTTTTTGTGTCAATTAAAATCTTGTTTGGTTATAGCTGAGTAATTCTCAGTCCTTGATGATTAACCTTAATTATTTGACCAAGGTAAGGGGGCTGGGGTTATAGTTTAGTGCTAGGTTAGTAAATTTTAGATTAAGTAAGGGTAGTATAGGTATTCCATAAGTAGAAAACAAATCTAGAACTCCTTAGACCCTTCTAGAATAGGGCCTTAGTTTAGATTTCAGCATTCTTAATGCAGTAACTTGGGCAACAAGCAAAAAATTTAGGGATGAATGTATAAAAAGTGAATAAAAAAGTGGAAAATGAGTGAAGAAGTTCTAGAACCTTCCTGCCCTTCTTCCTGCATATAAAAGGCAGTCTACCTGCCTTCATTAACAAGTTTTACAATCTCTGAAAATTTCCCAAATTTCCAGCTTCTAATTTCCCCCCAAAAACCATTTCTGCAAAGATAATCTTCCAAATTTGAATTTCAAATCTAAAGAAATTCAAATCAAAATTTCAGATCTTAATTTCTTCCAAAAAATAAAAAAAAACATACCAAAAATATAGTAGAAAACCCCAAAAAAATACTATTTAATTGAATTTTCTCTGTTAAATCTGAGTTTTAAGCATTAATTCTCATCTTTAGGCTTGGCATTTAAGTGCTGAAGTTACAGAAGTGTTCTGGTTCAAAGTCGAGGTGCTTTTTAGTGTATTTGAGTTATTTTGGTCATTTCAAGTTGAAATTGGTTGGTTCAGTCAGTTTTGAATCTATTTGCCTGTGAATTTCATTCCTGGTTCTACTAGATTTCAAGCTGAAATCACTGTTGCTGCCCCTAGCTATTTGAAATTATGCTAATCTATCCTTTTCCTTGTTGTATTTCAAATTCCAGGTACATATCTTCGAATACACCTCAATGTAGCTTCCAATTGGAGTTGAAATAAGACATGCTCATTGGATCTATGCTCATTGGATGTTTTGCTGTTGTTGATAGTTAATTAGATGTTAGTTAATGTTAATTATTTGGTTGGAATACCCGAACCCTAGGCTGTATAACCTGGACTGTATTAATTAGGACTGTTTGGACTTGTTTTGTAATTAAACTGTAAAGCCTTTGGACTGTTGATTATAGGACTGTTAACCTGTAAATGACTGTTGAACTAATTCGATTTCATCACCTAAGTTTTGTGTTTAGTAATGTTAGGTTTGAGTTAGTTTGGGGCTGCAGTCCATGTTGCCATATTTTACGTTGAAATTAGGAATCGAAAGCAATCAATAGTGTTGAGGTATGCTAGCCTATTAGATTTGTTGCAGTTAATGTGTAATTGTCTTTAAATGCTTCAATCACTTCGAAATTGGTTCATAAGTATTGCTAGGTATCAAATTGTTGAAAGATTAGTCATGTCGAAATGTCACAATTGTTCTAAGATTGGATTATGATTGATGTGTGGCCTATTTGTTAGTTTAATGATTAGTCATCATCAATTCGTTTTAGGTCCTTTCGTTACTCTACTCATGTTTAATCCCTGTTTAAGTGTTAACAAATATGAATGAGTTTATAGGTCAATCACTATTAACTGATATCATATTCTGAGCAAAATAGATCAGCAGGTTTTCTCTCTTCATTTCATTGATAATATTAATTTAGCTTTGGTTCATGTTAGTTGGACTGTAAAGACTGGGCTCAATGCAAGCCCAGCGGAAAATATCCAGGGCTGAAATTCCTTTAAAATCATACTAGGAATATGGGGATTAATTCGCAATATAAATTTGGGGCTTTCGACTTAGGTAGCGGGTTTAAATTAAGAGGGTCACCCTTTTTGTCTTAATTCGGACTTGAACTTGAGGCCCAAATTTTATAAATAAAAATTAATTAGGCCCTTTTAGAAACAAAAAATAAATAAAAAATCGTAGTTTGCTTTAGGTTGGCATTTAAATAATAAAATGAGATGAGCCTCGCCAAACAAAATGCATAATTGCGGGGACCTCATTAAATACTTATATTAAAATACTTAGAATTCGGGGGGTGCCGTTTAGCGAATGTCACAACCCTCCACAAAGATAATAACCCGTTAGTTGCGTTAGGCGTGCTTTTAATAATTTTACCTTCTTAAATACGAGTGTGCATTTCATGCAATCCAAATCCAAATCCCAAAACGTTGAATAAGAATGTGTCGAGGAAACGGGTGCATTTCATGTGATATGATCCAAAAACACGTTTTTAAACGATGTTCACTTTCTTAAAATTTAACTAAAAGAGTTAAATAATCCTAAAATTACACTATAGGTTGGAACATGTATAAAAATTAGATTTTAGCCATTTATAATAATTTAAGTGACCGTTCTAGAACCACGGGATCCGGGGGTGCCTAACACCTTCCCTCGGGTCAACAGAATTCCTTATTCAGAATTTCTGGTTTAAAGACTCCAATTGGGAAGTCGAAGTTTTCCTCGATTTGGGATGCAAGCTAAACTGGTGACTTGGGATACCAAAGCCAATCCTTTCCCAAGTGGCGACTCTAAAACTCAAATAAATAATACCATTTCGAATAATGTCACTTATATTGGAAAAACTCCCATATACATTATCCCTCGGGGTAGGTGTGTAAAAAAGGAGGTGTGACAATGTGAAAATTTCTGAGTTTCAAGAAGTGGGCACGTGGCTCGGGCTTTGCTAATTTCGGGATTTTTGGTATTTTTCAATTGTTTTCGCTTGGGCTTTGTTCCCTTAGCATATTATGACGTATTCGTTCTAATTTTGGATAGATTCAACGCGCGTGGACGCCGATTCGAGGGCAAAGGTGTCGCGATCTAGAAATTAGCTGGCTCGAGGTGAGTAATGATTGTAAATGATGATCTAAGGATTTGAAACCCTGGATTGCACATCGTAGTGCTGTATTGAGGTGAGGCACATGCTTGATGACGAGCGTGGGGTCGTGTACTATTAGGGATTGTGACTTGGTCCATCCCAATTGATGATTTTACTGCGTATTTGAATGAAACTTAATTATTATCATCATAATTTTGGCTGATTGTCATATTTGGGCTTCGTGCCAACTATTTGAACCCTTTAGGGATTTTTATTACTATTTCCTCACTGTTTTGACTTATTAATTGAACTCAGTCATGTGATTTTCCATTGTTTTACTAGTCAACCATTTTTATTCAGTTTTGAGACTTAAATGATATTTTAAACGATGTTTTGGGTTGAGAAATACTATTTTACTAATGTCCAAGGGGCTTGTGAGTATTTTTGACTAAGTAAGGCCGAGGGCCTAGTTGTGAGGAAATACTGATACTGCTTCAAGGCCGAGGGCCTTAGATATGTACGACACGAGTAGGCTTGTTGATATTGTTTACGAGGCCAAGGGCCTGGGATACATACGCCACGAGCTGGCTTGATTGATATGAAGCTAAGGGCCTAAATTTGATACCACGAGGTGGCTTGTGATTGCGCTTGGACCGTAAGGGGCCCCTCCCGGAGTTTGTACACCCCCAGTCAGCGTGGGTACCCATTGTGATGTGTGATATAGCCGAGGGGCTAATATTGTACTATATGATAGGCCGCGGGCTGGTATTGTTCTATGTGATTGCCCGAGTGGCTGGTACCATTCTTTGTGATAGCCCGAGGGGCTGGTATGGTTCTGAGATATTGCCCGAGGGGCAGAGTTATTGACATTGTGCCCGAGGGGCGAATCTTTATGTGTTTATCTTTCATATTTACTTGTCATTTTACCTGTTAAACTATGGTATTTGTGCCCAAGGGGCAGATTTTCTGTGCTTATCTGCACTAACTACTTTGCATTCATTTGCATAACTATTGAAAAGTCATTTTCAAAAGAAGTTTGAACTGAGCTAAGATGTTTTTAAGAGATTTCACAGCTTCATTGCTTTCTTAAATGGCTTTATACTGCTTCTACAGCATGTTGATATGCTTTAAGTGATTTCTTACTACTCAGTTGTTATTTACCTTTATTACTCACTGAGTTGGAGTACTCACTTTACTCCCTGCACCTTGTGTGTAGATTTAGGTATTTCTGAACTTGGTAATAGGTATTGGTTGATTAGAGTTAGAGTCATCGGAGATTAGCAAGGTAGTTGCCGGCGTTCGCAGCGGTGCTTTTCTCCCTCTTTATTTCATTTATCTGTACTTAGTGCATTCGAAATTGTCAGTTGTAGTTAGACCCTAGTAGATGCTCGTGACTTGTGACACCCCGATGTCAGGCTGTATTTATTTCTGCGGTATTATTTAAACTCATATTACGAAATATCTGATTATTTGAAAAGGTACTAAACTGACTTAATTAAATGACTGAATTGAATTTGGGTATTGTGCCGGCTGATCTTATCTCCACGAGAGGTGCCATCACGACCGGGTCTAGTTGGGGTCGTGACAAGTTGGTATCAGAGCCTAGGTTACATAGGTCTCACGAGTTATGAGCAGGTTTAGTAGAGGCTCGCAGATCGGTACAGATACGTCTGTGTTTATCCTCGAGAGGCTGCAAAACCTTTAGGAAAAACTTCATATTCTTGGAATTCTTTTCGTATGTCCTTGATTCAGCTTGAAAAGTAACTCTTTGTATTCCTTCCACATGTTCATATGCACGCATGAGCACTCAGTATCAGATGTGCCTTGATAGCTTGTGATTCCCTGATTGAGGGGCGAGATATGATCTCTGTGAGCTGATGTCGGGTCAGTTCAGAGGACTTGAGGATGGATCTTTGCCCATAGCTTGAGCACCGAGGTGCTGATTGTGTGAGCAAGTGCTTTTGAACTTATATGTTCGGTATTGTCCCTATTAGTGGAAGTGACGGCTGGACAACTATGCGATGTGTATCGAGATGTATCCATATGATTTGGAAGCGACTAGAAGGGTTTGTTTGAGGCCAGAAGAACTATTAGGTGATTGAATTCCATCTTGATTCGATGTATAGCCCTGATTTATGGGCGTGTGAAGAATCTTTTCATGTTCCTAGTTGTGAGTGAAGTAAATTTCTTGTTGCGATATGAGTTCAGACTCAAGAAGTCTAAGTGACTGCATAATGATTGTGATGGTGAAAGGTATACAGAAGTGTTAGTTAGAGGCAAAGCAGGTGGGTTATCTCCTGCGGAGTGTTCTAAGGTTGTGTGATCCTTATGTTGTCTATTATAAGATATCATTTACAAGTGAAAAATATATGTTGAAATCTAAATTGGGTCACTTAACTGTTGCAATGATGAATGCGAGATTTGTTGAAGATTTAAGGTACTAGATGGTCTGTGTTTCACAAGCTTATAAAGGATTTGAGTTTAATCTCACTATGGTATTATGGCATCAATAGAGTATAAGAGTTATGAGTTATTGGGTGTATCTTGATCTATGTCTTCGAGCCAAGTAGGGGATTCTGCTATTGGTTAGGTGATTGCGCGGTTAGGTGCTATGTTGGTTCTAGTTTGAGGCGTGTTGGTGAGTCAGTTATGGCTTACGGAGATTGAGGTCGAGAATTGCTCGAGTGAAGGAAAATTTTAACAAAGGTTATAAGATGCTCCACGGGTGTATGAGAATCACGGGATGTCTTAAGTCGTTGTTGGTAAAAGATGCTCGGTGCGTAGAATAGGGAATTGCTTGGTTGTAATGGAATGATGTCACCTTCCGTGGTGTTAGAGTGGTAATGAGGCACGGGTGGTTCTGTTCCTTTGGTCAGGCTAATTGCAGTTTGAATAGAGTGAATGACTGTCGAGAATGGTTCTAATGTGTGCAAGATTCTACATGTAACAATCGGGTATCTTAACGTTGTATATGTGATTAGAAACTGAGTTTTCATTGGAAGAGGTCAAGACGTATGGTATTTCTATGTTAATTGTGGGATTCTATGTATCAGTACTTGGAAGGTAAAGGTAACAAATTTAGATTCGTAGAAAGTTCTTTGGAGTAAAGTATTTTGGAATGTGGTACTTTTGGGAATGTATAAGAGAGTATTCAGCGATTTATGGGTCTTAGATAGTGTGGCTTTATGCTTGGGTCTCATGTGGTAAGCCTGGTTTGAGGAATTGTGGTGCTACAGAAATAAGGAATATCAAGTTGAAGATGAATCAGAGGGAAATTTAGATAGATGGGGTAGCTTGGTAGTAGACCGGACCGGTATGGTAAGGATATGATTAGTTCCTTGTGTGTGTTCGAGGTAATGAGTTCCTACATGTATTTTGCGGCAAGGGTCTTAGGTTTTGATGGCTTGCTTAGCTTGGTTGAGTTAGAAGGATTCAGTCCTAGCAGGTTCGATTTGTGCAAGGGGAACTCGGGGAGTTCCCGATAGTTTTTACCGCGGTTCTAGAGATGTATATTTTCTATGGCATGCGGAGCATGGGATGTATAGTGATTTTCTTCTAGATGGGACCAATGGAAAGTTCTTGACTGGTTGAGTACGTAGACGTTTGTGGCTCGGAAGGGAGATGAAGTTCTCATGTTATCCTAGGATGGTATGGTATATGCGATATGTTGTGGAGGATTGAGATTTGGGTATGTAAGAAAAAATTAGAGAAATGAGCTTCAGATGATTAGGGGAATACTCATTAGATGATTAAGGGAAAACTATTGCTAATTGGGGTGATTTGATGAGGGTATATGTTTCAGAAAAAGGAAATGTGATTAAGTTGATGGTACTTTGGTAGTATTATGACATTTTATTGTTAGATTGATTGCTGATATTCGAGGTTGCCTAGTGGTACAGAAGAATTTTAGAGAATCTCTAAGGGAATGACTGGGATCAGGTATGGTGATCCGTGTGCTATATGGAGTTGAAGACTGGGAGTTCTTGTATTCAGGTTATGTTGTGATTGCGGGTCACGTGTATCGGCACTGTTTAGTGACTATTGAGGTTGGGGACCCGAGCGGATATTTTGTGCTTGCTATGTTAGATTGTGGATGTGATATTGGGTTCAGACTGGTTGTCTCCATGTTGTGTCATTCTAGACTATTACGCTAAGGCGACACTGTTGTCTATGCTAGAAATGCCATGGATTGAGTGGCATGGTTCAACGTTTTATAGTCGAAGACCCAGCAGATGGCTGGGAAGGATTGTCTTCCTTATTTGGGTTCTCATGATGGATGTTAGTGCTGAGGCTCCTCATATTGATTCAGTTCCAGTGGTGAGGGAATTTTCGGATGTGTTTCTTGTGGCCGGCATGTCGCCAGGCAAGGTTGTTGGTTTCAGTATCGATTTGACGTCGAGCACCGTATCGTATGGCACCGGAAGAGTTAAAAGAGTTGAAGGAGAAGCTTTAGGTTTCCTTGATAAGGAGTTCGTTGGCATGCCAATGTGGATGTGTGTTCTAACTGGGTCGGCTTGGTTGACTCCAAATTGTATTGTTGAGGGATGTGTTGATTCGACTGTTATTGAGCTTACTAGTAATCTGGGGAGATCTATAAGTTACCTTTTTGTATTGCGAAGTGTTATGGTTTGTTAGTTATAGGCACATATGGTGTGGTTCTATTGGGGTCTCATAGTGGAAGTCGAGCGAGAAGAGTAATTGGGTGTTGCTCGGTGAATGGCATATCGGCTATGTCTTTTCGAGTCTACATGGTGTAAGTTATTTGCTTCACCGTGGGTGTGGTTATTTCCTTTAATTCCAGACATCAAATTATGCGTGATTGTCGATTTCGAGCATAGTGACTTGAGGTGTTTCATGTGGAGCAGTGTTTGGATAGGATCACGCATTTGCAGCGAAGCTATATGGAGATATGACCTTGTGGGTTAGATTCATGTGTTCTACTTCTATGATGTGAGAAGGGTTCTCAGCCTTGAGTTGCGATGGTACTGGTGAACTTGAGGTACAGCTCTTTCATTTGAGTCATTTTTATGATTTGAGTATGTTCGGACCGTTGCTTATTGGTGCGCGTATTATGCCAATTGTGGCTTAGGCCTGTATTGATGTATCATGTCACCGGAGTAGTGTGTTGGGTTAGAAGAGATCGTTAGGATCATTAATGAATACAAATGGATTCAATTTTAGCATGTTGGGAGGATAATATCGAGGTTCGGCTCGGAAAATTACTATGGTAATTGCCAAGGAGAAGTGGCTTCATGAATGGTTGATCTGAGAACTGGTTATGGCTTACTGCGTGTTTAATTTATCATTGGCAGTATATATATATATATATATAAGTGTTAGAATGAAACTTTAGTTGATAAGAGGTTTTCCACCGGTATTCGGGTGTTGTATGCAGCTGCTACGAATGGGAGCTATCTCTACATGCGTTTAAGTTATGTGGTATATCATATAATTACACCTGAGATTGCAGGCATGGGTTATTACAGTTGGTTCGGGCCTATTCAGAGTATAGGTGTGAGGTTTTGATCTTATTGATGGTTTCAGAAGTGAGAATGTGGTTCTATGGTTTATGGGCTAGATTGGATTGTGTAATTTCAATTACAATGTGTTATCGGACCTATACAAGATAGGGTGACATGGGATCACCCCCGGGTATATGCATGGTAAGGTTATTCAGCAATTGGTTGGATTTTATAACAACTATGGGCACGTTCGAGGACGAACGTATGTTTAAGTGGGGGAGGATGTAATGACCCGAAGTGTCGTTTTGAGCTTTTGCACTTTGATCGCTAGTTCTCAGGCACGACTTGCCCCGTGTGATGTATTACGACCTATGTAAATCGTTGGTTTTGGTTTTCAGTGTAATCGGAATAAATTTGGAGGAACGGTTCTCAGTTCGTAGCTTTAAATTTGAAAGGTTTGACCAAGATTTTACTTATTTGTATATGAGCTCGGATTGGAGTTTTTATGATTTGGTTAGCTCCATTATGTTATTTGGGAGTTAGGAGCGTGATCGGAATGCATTTTGGAAGTCCGTGGAAGGTTTAGGCTTGAATTGACGAAATTGAGATTTTGATGATTTCTGGTTGATAGGTGAGGTATTGATATAGAGGTCGAAATGAAATTCCGAGAGTTTCAGCAGCGTTGTTGTCCATTTGGGATGTGTGTATAAAATTTCAGGTCATTCGGATGTGGTTTGGTTGGGGTTTTGATCAAAAGCTTATTTCGGAAGATTTTGGGATTCTTAGGCTTGAATCCGATGCAAATTTGATGTTTTGATGTTTTTTGAGCGTTCTGATGGTTGGAACAAGTTTGAACTATGTTATGGGATATTTTGGCGTGTTTGGTTGAGGTCCTGAGGGCCTCAGATGAGTTTCGGGTGGTCAATCCGATCGTTTGAAGTTGGAAAAAATATCAGAAAATTGCAGGTTTTGGCTTCAGTTCTGTTGCATGTCTTTCCTCTTCGCGATCACGTGAGGAGGCTCGCAATCGCGTAGAGTTATTTCAGGGGGCATCCAGGTTGCTCTTCGCATACGCATAGTTAGGACTACGATCGCGTAAGTTTATGCTTCTCTGAATCGTGGTCACATGGTCTCATTCGCGATCGCATAGTTGTAAGGCTTTGGGCATCGCGTTCGCGTGAGGATATATGCAATTGAGTAGAGTGAATTATGGGATGTGCTTCGTGATCGCGATGCTTTTTCCGTGATCGCAAATAAGTAAAAATGAGAGCTTGGCAAAATGTTTTAAAAGCTAATTTCCGCGAATTTGAGGCTAAGTTCCTCCATTGTTGGTCGATTTTGAAGCTTTTGGAAATGGATTGAAGAGGGATTCAAGGGGAATCACCTGGAGGTAAGATTCTTGGACTAAAATCTCAATTATTATGTGAATTCCACCTAGAAAATCATGAAAGCTAAGCTTAAAATTGAATAACTAAGGCTTGAGAAAAAGGACTTTTGATTTGGGATTTGAAGGACCATTTGGGGTCGGATTCGAGAAATTTTGATATGTATGAACTCGTGGGGAGATAAGGAATCTTATGATGTGAGAATTTTTGAGTTTTGAGAAGTGGTCCCAGGGTTCGGGTTTTGCTAATTTTGGGATTTGTGGTATTTTTTGATTGTTTTTGCTTGGGCTTTGTTCCTTAGCATATTATGACGTATTCGTTTTGATTTTGGAAAGATTCGACACGTGTGGAGGCCGATTCGAGAGGCAAAGCGCCACGAGCTAGAGATTTAGCTGGCTCGAGGTGAGTAATGATTGTAAATGATGCTCTGAGGGTTTGAAACCCCGGATTGCACATCGTAGTGCTATATTGAGGTGAGGCACACGCTTGATGACGAGCGTGGGGTTGTGTACTATTGGGGATTGTGACTTGGTTCGTCCCGATTGATGATTTTACTACCTATTTGACTGAAACTTAATTGTTATCATCATAATTTGGGCTCATTGCCATATTTGGGCTTCATGCCAACTATTTCAACCCTTCGAGAATTTTTATTACTATTCCCTCACTACTTTGACTTATTAATTGAACTCAGTCATGTGACTTTTCACTGTTTTACAACTTAGCCATTTTTACTCAATTTTGAGACTTAATTGATATTTTAAATGATGTATTGCCCGGAGAAATACTGTTTTACTAATGCCCGAGGGGCTTGTGAGTATTTTTGACTGAGTAAGGTCGAGGGCTTAGTTGTGAGAAAACACTGATACTGATTCGAGGCCGAGGGCCTAAGATATGTACGCCACGAGGTGGCTTGTTGATATTGTTTAAGAGGCCAAGTGCGTGAGATACATACGCCACGAGGTGGCTTGATTGATATGAGGCCGAGGGCCTAGATTTGATGCCACGAGGTGGCTTGTGATTGTGCTTGGGCCGTAAAGGGCCCCTCCCGGAGTCTGTACACCCCCAGCGAGCACGAGATATAGCCCGAGGGGCTGATATTGTACTATGTGATAGCCCGAGGGGCTGGTATTGTTCTATGTGATTGCACGAGGGGTTGGTACCGTTCTATGTGATAGCCCGAGGGGCTGGTATGATTATGAGATATTGCCCGAGGGGCGAAGTTATTAACATTGTGACCGAAGGGCGAATTTTTATGTGTTTATCTTTCAGATTTACTTGTCATTTTACCTTTAAACTATGGTATTTGTGCCTACGGGGCGGATTTTCTGTGCTTATCTACACTAACTGCTTTGCATGCATTTGCATAACTGTTCAAAAGTTTGTTTCAAAAGAAGTTTGATCTGGGCTAAGATATTTTTAAGAGATTTCACAGCTTCACTGCTTTCTTAAATGGTTTTATAGTGCTTCTATACAGTATGTTGATATACTTTACGTGATTTCTTACTGCTCGGTTGTTATTTACCTTTATTACTCACTGAGTTGGAGTATTCAATTTACTCCCTGCACCTTGTGTGCAGATTCAGGTATTTCTGAACCAGGTAGCGGGTATTGGTTGATCAGAGGCAGAGTCATCGGAGATTAGCAAGGTAGCTGCCGGCGTCCGCAGCACTGCTTTTCTCCTTCTTTATTTTATTTATATATACTCAGTGCATTCGGACTTGTCAGTTGTAGTTAGACCCTAGTTGATGCTCGTGACTTGTGACACTCCGATGTCAGGCTGTATTTATTTCCGCAATGTTATTTAAACTCATATTACGAAATATCTAATTATTTGAAAAGGCATTAAACTGACTCATTTAAATGACTGAATTGAATTTGGGAGTTGTGTCGGCTGGCCTTGTCTCCACGAGAGGCGCCATCAAGACCGGGTCCGATTGGGGTCGTAACATAGATATTTAATAAATAAATTATAGATTATTTGTATTCTGATTGTATATGCTTGATTTTCTGTTTTCACAAATAAAAAATGACTAAAACTTCTACAAATCTTCTGAAAAAAACGCAATTATGTAAAAAATCCAATTATGCTACAATTGAATGGGAATTGGGATATTAAAATTTGATGTACCCGGGTTGTAGATATTTTGTAGATAAATTATAAATTATTTGTATTCTGATTGTAGATGCTTTATTTTCTTTTTTCACAAATCATAAACGTCTAGAACTTCTACAAATCTTCTGCAAAAAAATGCAATTATGTCGAAAATCCCAATTATGCTACAATTGAATGGGAATTGGGATATTAAAATTTAATGTACCCAGTTTGTAGATATTTTGTAGATAAATTATAGATTATTTGTATTATATTGTAGATGCTTTGTTTTCTGTTTTCACAAATCAAAAACGATTAAAACTTCTACAAATCTTCTGCAAAAAACGCAATTATGTCGAAAATCCGGATTATGCTACAATTGAATGAGAATTGGGATATTAAAATTAAATGTACCCAGTTTGTAAATATTTTTTAGATAAATTGTAGATTATTTGTATTCTGATTGTAGATGCTTTATTTTCTGTTTTAACAAATTAAAAATGACTAAAACTTCTACAAATCTTCTGCAACAAACGCAATTATGTCGAAAATCCCAATTATGCTACAATTCTGTGATTCTCCTATATGCTCTTATTACTCCTTACGAAACTGCTATGCTAAATATGGAATCCAAAAAAATATGATGAAGGAATAGATCTTCCTAAGCAAAATCCTCCCATGAATTGTTACAAGAAAATTGACTTTTGCCAACAATTGAAGCATCAAAAGAAAAAGATAAAAAAATATGTTCAAGCTCAGAACATTTTGAGAATCAAACTCTAGGAGATAAACCTTAATGTGAAGGAACCCAAAATCATAACCATCAAATTGACCAGGCTTGTGCTCATCTTCCCCGGGCATAAAAACATTAGGACAAGATTGTAGAGGTGTCGATAGTGCCTTGACTATGGAAGAAATAATGGAATTTCAATACAAAAATCATAGGTGTGTCGATGTCCCCTTTTTATAAAGGCAAAATCGGGTTTATGACATTTGGGCGGGCAACTCATTTCCTTTTGGGAATTGGATTTGCAATTGAAGAGTCGCCACCGAATGATTAAGTGCATTATGACACTAAGAAATTCAAAAGAGAAGAAGAACCAGAGAATGGGTAAGGGCTTGAAATTATCTCGAGGGGAAGGTGTTAGGCACCCCCCAAGATCCACTAGTGTGATTCCTGGCCATGCTACAATTGTGACTTTAAATATAATCAACAAATAAACATACAAGATAATTTTCACATAACGATTACAAGTAGGGGAATGTATAAAACTTAAAAGCGTGTTTAAGTTTAGAAATAGGCGATTTCACAATTGTTTTAAAGGATGTATAAGTGCAAAAAATAGGGGGTCAAATAATTGATGCAAATAATCAAACAAAGAGATGAAATGGGCAGATATTTGGAAGAGAAAACAGTGTCAGAAATTTAAAGAGGTTTTGAATGATTAATGCAAAATACAAGGTTTAAAAGAGCTGAAAACTGATAGTTTTAAAGAAAAATCTAAAAAAAAATGTAAGCACATGAAGAGGGAGGGGGTCCTAGGCTTATAAATAACATGGATCATCCCACGCAACACCCGGTAACCATTTATACACGTGGTGTTATCGTGCGATCATCATATACATGTCTACCCTTACCCACCCCGTTAAGTTATTAAATCGCTGAATGGTCTCGTTACTTATTGCATGCTATTATCTGCCCCAATCCTGTCAGTCCCGGAGGCTGTTGGGACTACTAATCCCAAAGGGAAAGGAGATTGGCTTTTTAGAGTTTTAAAAGGACAAAAATCTAGTACGACAAACAAAACACATAAAGCAGTAAAAGGGACACATAGCAGTTTAAAGACTCAAATAGGCATCCTCATTCAAAGAAACAAATTATTTAGCATGACTTACAGATATTGGTTAGGTATTTACTTAAGTGTTAAAGGGGTAACTGATTTATCACATATTTTCAGATAAGATGTTCGAGTTAGACCTGCCTGCTGGTTGCAATTATTAAAGACCGGTATAGTTGATTAATTACCTATAGGTTTGCCAAGATGACGCCTATAAGCATGATATCTAACAATACAGGAAGTGTAAGGCTATTGGTTTTATACACAAAAGCTGAAGATTTTACACGATCTTGCTATTGATTTTAAACTCATAGATAAAATAGACAACACTGGTTCAATTGATTAAATCTTAAAGGCATGGTTTCTAAGGGTTGTTGGTTTTAAGGCGATTACGTAAGTGCAGAAGTCCTATAGGCGTGATATCTTAATCAAGTTGATTATCATTAAACCTATGATTATTTGCCTAATGACAGACGTATATATGAAGAAGTGTGGAAAACTTATAGGCATGGATTTCTATATGCAATAACGAAATAAACTATAGGCAGGATTGCTATATGAAAACCTATAGGCAGGATCTTTATATGCAATAATGAAGTGACTTATAGGCAGGATCTTTATATGCAGTGATGACAAACTATAGACAAGATTGTTATATGAAAACCTATAGGCAGGATCTCTATATGCCATAACATAACCGAGAAATGTTGTGATTGCAAAAAATAAAGGCCTAAAAACATGTTATCTACCCCATATGCATAACATGAGATATATTTCCCCATTTTTTACTATATACCCCATAGTTATTACAAATTGTTACAACCTAAATGAATTTTAAAAAAAGTAAATAAAAATTACATCAGAAATTAAAATTCTAACCAAGGAGAGCCTAATTCAGACTCCTAGTCTGAAACATGAAATAAACCAACTTCCAAAGATCAGATTTTCGAAGCCTTTCTCTTATTTAGGATGTGTCAAAGTTCCCAAAAGTCTCAAAGGGCTCCGGGCAATGCTTACACCCCAAACATATTATAGAATTATAGTGCAGTGTGGAAGGGCCAGCCTTCCGATGTCCAAGTTTAGAGAGAATTCAAGGTCCCAAGGCATGGCTCATAGGAGAGGGGTAGAACTTAGAGTCTAAGAGTAAGTGTAGGTGCATAGACAGTGAATTAGGGAAGGCCATGGTAGGCTGGTGGTCATGCCTAGCAATTAAGAGTGCTGGCACACCCCTGACCAGCCTGTTAGCCAAACATGGGGAGTTAGGATCCATTGAGGACCAGGTTCTGACTTGGGCAATAATTTAGATACTGCTAGGCCAAGAACCTTAACTCAAACTCATAATGGTAATAGGGGTAGGGATTCACAGTAGAAACAGGTTCAAGGAAAGAACATACATAGTTTAATCACTAAACATGAACAGCAAAGTAAATAAGAGTGCTGAAACTATATGGTAAACACATAGGGGTGAGGAAGAAAATTGAATTAGAACATACCAGTCTCAAAGGAAATAAGTAAAAGCAGTAATCTCGAAAAGGCCAAGTTGCAAGTAAGTAGTTCCCAAAGATTTCAAGCAAAGAAGAGTGTTGGGAGAGTATTGAATTCAAAGCAGTATTGCAAGGGTGTAAGTATTGAATTGGAAGTTAAGGAGTTGTCTTGTGCTGGTGTAGTGTTGGCCCTCTTATAGTGCAGAAAACAAGTAAGAAAGGCAATGAAATATCATTGAAATCAATCTCCCTTTGGTTAAGGGATTTTGATTTCAACTGGTAAAAGGCAGTTAAGGAAAGGAGTTTTAATTAAAACCTTTCCAAAGTAGCATAAGGAGGGAAAATACATAGGAGTTATTTAAGGAAAACAATTAATAGTACACGGTATGTGCTAAATCTGGCAAGGGAATCAATCAAACAGCTAGTGAAACCAAGATTACAAGTTCAATAAGAATGAACCAAGTCAGGAAAGGTGAAGGAAGTTCAATCAAAGAAAAATCAGTGACAATCTGTTAGCCTTATTAAAAGGATTTCAGAATCAATCACTTAGATGGTAAACCTTTTGAAAGAGGAATTTCTCATATATAAACCACACGCATAAGTGAATCAAGAAGTTAATCAAAGAACGGTCCAGAATTAAAACCAAAAGTAGTATAAGTCTAGTTTGCAGACTTAAAACGAGTCTGGAAGTCCAAGGTCCCAAAATAGAACCCTAACTCGCAGACAGATCAAAATTGGCAAGAAACCCCCAAATCCTAGGGTTTCGAATTGAATCAGACATAGAGGTGAGAAAGCAAGCCCCTTGAGAGAGGCTCAAAAGTCTTTTCCAAAGACTTATGAGAAACAAACATACATGATAGGAAGAAAACTAATTCAAGGTCATTTTGAGAAAACCCGGAATTTACATAGGTTCAGAAGAAAGAGACGATAGGAGCTTAAACAAAAGTAGATGAAATAGATTAGCAAGAACACCAATAGAGTTCAGCAAAGTAAACAGGAATCAAAGAACTCGACCATAAACACATATTGCAAAGAATAAGGAAAATAACATGGATTAACATGTAGAGTAAAAAAAAGAAATAGAAGAACAGTACATGCATAGTAAAAGAAGTCAGACAAACACACATAAAGAAAGAACAACAGAGTCAGAAAGATGCTTTTAAAAACCTTTCAGAAACCCTAAATTGAACACAAACGATTCTAAAAAGAAAACTTGGGGAAAACACTTAAAATGTCAAGTAACGCACAGATACGGCATAGATCTAGGCAAACAAACAAAGGAAGAACCTCGAATGGCTTAGGGTTTTGGAGAAAACCCTAGAAATGAGAAAGGCTTGGGAACAGGTCCGATCTTGAGTCGGAGAGGTCAAGAATCAAGCTCCTGAGTCTCGAATGTGCCGGAGCATGGCCGAAGAAGCCATGGAATCAAAGATCGGAGGGACAAAATCGAAGTCAGCTTTCCAGACCTTGAACAACCAAGGTCTAATGGTGGAGAGGGTGGGTAGAGACCGTACATGGCCTGGGAAACCATGGATTTCGGTGAGAATCCCGTGAAGGAAGGTGGGAGGAGGCTAGGGTTTCGGAGAGTTGTTGAAAGGATTTTAGAGTGTTTTAGGATTTCAGGGTGGCGGGTCCAGTGAGAATGAGAGAATTAGGGTAGGTTGTTAGGTTTAATTATGGAAGGGTGAATTCTGGCCGTCGATCTTGAGTGATCAATAGTCCAGATTTAGACGGGTAGGTGGGAAACGGATTGGGTCGTTTAAATGGGTTAAGACTTGGGTTAAGTGGGATTGGGCTGGTCCGGAATTGGGCTCAAAACTGGATCAATTAGAGGGGATCAATTTGGCTATAAATGAAATGCAAATGGAGCTAGTATTTAAATAGCCAGTTTTACACCTTTTATTTTATAAAATAGTAAAAAATGATTTTAAAAGCAAATTAAAAGTACTGAGCCAACAAATAACATATAAATTTCAATTTAAAAATACTGGGACTAAATTCACAATTATAAAATGCTATTAATCTTAAAGTAGGCTAAAATTGCAATTATATGCAATTTAGTCTTTTAAATACCAAAAAATTTTATAAAAATGTAAAAAAATTACCTTAGCTATATTTTGATATAAATATGGGAGTAAAATAAATTATTCACCAAAATTGATGATTTTAGGAATAATTATTGATTTTTGTACTAGTAAAAATGGACAATAAATTGAGTTTAAATTCTTTAAAACTTAGGAAAAACGCCAAAATGCTTAGATATGATTATATATGCATATATATGCTGTTTTGAAAAAATTATATAGGGAAAAATTGGGTATCAACAGCTTTCCCTCTTTATCCGGGAAGGATGAAAAAGTTGTCGGGTAAAGATATGATGGCCAATTTGACCGAGCGAAACGATTTGAAGAGTTTTGACCGAGCTCTGGTTCCTGAGCTACCTACATATCCCTGGTCTTAGAGGAATCAGTTCATATGTAGTTCAGGATCCGTCGGCGGAACATGCCGATGGAGATTCTAAAAAACGGACGGGATATTCAAATTGGGGTACCGTTGGTCAGAGTCTAATAGGCTGCGAGAACTGGAGCGGGATCGCTTCTACTGAGACGGCTATTGCTAGCTGGTTTGCCTGCAAATGAGCAATGCAAACATATATTGTGCATAAATTTAAACGTGATGCAAGTTCCCGTTGGACCATGCATTCTGTCTTTGAATGATTAGGATGACGTCCTCAGACCACGATGTCCTTGGACATGAAGCAAAAAATAAAGGATTCGAAGGCTATGAAATGATGCTCTCGAGCTATGAGGATGATGCCTCCGAACTATGATGCCCTTGAAATAATGATATGCAAAAGAAAAAATGGGGTCCTCAGGCCATGGAATGGCATTCTCGGGCTATGAAGATGGTGCCTCCGAACAATAACGCCTTTGGACAATTTGGCAATCTTTCGCCCCATGAAATGTAGAATTTGGCAATCTTCCAGCCCAGGCAAGACTTAAATGAAGTGGCGGTATTTCAGCCGATGCAATGAAGGCAGCGATCTTTTAGCTGGTGCAAGGTTTAAATAAAGTGGCGATATTTCAGCCGATGCAAGACTTAAATAAAATGGCGATATTTTAGCCGATGAAAAACTTAAATAAAATGGCTATATTTCAGCCATGCAGATGGAGGTAGAGCTTAACCTCAGAAGGCTGAATATAGCCTTATGCAATGCGGAGAGATGCAGATGGAGGTTGAGCTTAACCTCGGAAGGCAGAATAGTAGCCTTATGCAATGCAAGAAATGCAAATGGAGGTAGAGCTTAACCTCAGAAGGCAGAATAGTAGCCTTATGCAATGCAAGAAATGCAAATGGAGGTAGAGTTTAACCTTGGAAGGCAGAAAGGAGCCTTATGCAATGCGTAAAAGTAAAAGACAAATGGTAGTAAATTCTTTTAGTTGATAGCTGATCACGATATTATGGCTGCTGGGGATATCATGTATGGATAGCAATTGTGAGCAGGTGTAATGGTTCTGAAGGTTGCATTCCTAAAAAGTATAAGCGTCTAAATGTACTTGATGATTTGCGACTTGGGTGCCTGCATCCAAAGAGAAATTGTGAGTTTTGTAGAGGGGCAAGGTTAGTTCGTATCCCCAGACTTTGCTCATCCTGCTTGGCTCTGTTTTCAGTGATGTTGTGTATCATTGGAGTAGTGTCGCTGAACAAAGCAATTTGATGATAGACATGCATGATTTAGTAAAGTATAATATAAATGTATAATTGGAAAATAATTTTCTTTAAATGGACTGACAACCATGACGCGGTTCAAGACATTACCACCTTTCTCGCTTCGAAATTTTAAGGTTCCTCCTCAAAATTCGGCCCCAGTTTACTGTGTTGCTGCTTCTGATGGCTGCTATGGTAAATGGCTGAAATCAACTTCAGAATTTTGAGGGTTCTCCTCAAAACTCTGCCCCAGTTTCCAATATCGGGGGAAATGAATTTTTTTGAATTGTGACCGAACCCATAAGGCTGCCTATGTATCCCCTCTTAAATGGGAACCAGGTCAGACGTAGTTCGAATTACATCATAAAAGGAAATCATAAATAGTTACACATAGTATCACTTGACTGCATCTGAATTTATCGGCTTTGGCCAAACTTCTCCGTCCATTTCTCCGAGTATGAGGGCTCCTTCTGTTAGAACCCGGTGAACCGTGTACGACCCCTACCAGTTGGGAGAGAATTTCCCTTTGGCTTCATCTTGATGTGGAAAGATTTATTCAATACCAACTGCCCTGGTGTGAACCGTCTTGGCTTGACTCTTTTGTTGAGGGCTCTGGACATTCTGTTTTGATAAAGTTGACCATGACAAACTGCGTTCATTCTTTTTCCATATATGAGGGCTAACTGCTCGTAGCAACTCTTTACCCATTCTGCATCGTCGAGTTCTGCTTCCTGTATGATTCTTAACGAGAGAATTTCCACCTCGGTGGGAATGACTGTCTATGTACCATAAACCAATATATAGGGAGTTGTCCCTGTTGATGTGCGAACTGTGGTGTGGTACCCCAATAAAGCAAATGATAGCTTCTCGTGCCACTGCTTATGTTTTTCTATCATTTCCTTTGTATCTTCTTGATATTCTTATTGGTGGCTTCTACGACTCCATTCATTTGAGGTCTGTAAGCTATAGAATTCTTGTGTTTGATCTTGAAAGTTTCACGTATGGCTTTCATCAAGTCACTGTTGAGATTGAAACTATTATCAGTAATGATCGACTCCGGAATTCTGAATCGACAAACGATGCGGTCACGGACAAAGTCTGCCATGACTTTCTTAGTCACTTCCTTGTAAGAAGCTGCTTTAACCCTTTTGGTGAAATAATCAATAGCCACTAGAATGAACCTGTGCCCATTTGATGCGGCAGGATCGATAGGTCCGATGACATCCATTCCCCAAGTGGCGAAAGGCCATGGAGAGATTGTTGCAATAAGCTCGTTTGGAGGCACCTTTATCATGTCTGCATTTATCTGATAGTGACGGCACTTTCGAACATACTGGACCGCATATCCCAGCATGGATTTCTTCTAACAGTTTAGACGCTTCCTTTGTGTCGACACACCTTAGTAATCCCAAATCAGGAGTCCTCTTATATAGGATTCCTCCGCTATGAAAGAAATTGTTGGACAATCTTCAAAGTGTGTTTTTCTGAGTAGTATTTTCAAGCCCTGGATATTCTCCTTTTGCCAAGCATTCCTTAGTATCGTGAAACCAAGTTTTTCCATCTACCTCTTCTTCGACATGAGCACAGTAAGCTAGTTGGTCATGAATTTTTACCGGAATAGGATCTATGAAATTCTTATCTGGATGTTGGATCATAGATGATAGGGTTGCCTACGCATTGGGAAAATCATTCTGGACTCTGGGAACATGCCAGAATTCTATCTTTGTGAATCTCTTCCTTAACTCCTGTACATGATGCAAATAAGGGAGTATCTTGGAATTCTTAGTTGCCCATTCTTCTTAGACCTGATGTATGAGCAAGTTTGAATCCCCGATTACTAGCAACTCTTGGATATTCATGTCAATGGCCAGCTTGAGCCCTAAGATGCAGACTTCATACTCGGCCATATTGTTGGTACATGGGAACCTGAGCTTGGTAAATACCGGATAATGCTGGCCAGTTTCTGATACTAGGACTGCTCATATGCCAACTCCTTTGAAGTTTGCTGCTTCGTCGAAAAACATTCTCCAGCCATCATAGGATTCTGCAATATCCTCTCTTACAAAGGATAATTTTTTCGTCAGGAAATTACGTCTTTAGAGGTTTGTATTCTCCGTCCACGGGATTTTCGGCAAGATAATCTTCTAGTGCTTTCCCTTTGATTTCCATTTGAGTCACGTAAACAATGTCGAATTCACTCGGCAGGATTTGCCACTTGGCTAGTTTGCCAGTGGGCATAGGCTTCTGAAAGATGTACTTTAGAGGATCCATTCTCGATATGAGATACGTAGTATAGGCACAGAAATAGTGCCTCAACTTTTGAGCTACCCAAGTCAGAGCACAACAAGTGCGTTCCAATAGAGAATACCGGGCCTCATATGGGGTGAACTTCTTACTGAGATAGTAGATGGCATGTTCCTTCCTTCCCATTTTGTCATGTTGCCCAAGAACACAACCAAACACTCCATTCAACTCTGTAAGGTAGATTATAAGGGATCTACCTGGTTTAGGTGGAACCAAAACTGTTGGTGTTAACCGCTACTCCTTGATTCTGTCGAAGGCTTTCTGACAATCATTAGTCCATTTGGTAAGACGTTCTTCAACATCTTAAGGATCGGCTAACAAATGACAGTAGACTGAGCTATGAATCGGCTGATATAGTTAAGTCTCCCCAAGAAACTGATAACCTCTTTCTCATTTTTTGGTGGTGGCAATTCCTGGATGGCTTTAACCTTTGACGAATCCAATTTTATTCCTCAGTGACTCACAATAAACCCGAGTATTTTTCCGGCAGGAACACCGAATGCACATTTGGCGGGATTCAGTTTCAGGTAGTACCTTCTCAGTCTGTTGAAGAACTTCCTCAAATCTTCCATGTGGTTAGTGGCTTTCTTGGATTTGATGATGACATCATCTACATATACTTCGATCTCCTTGTGTATCATGTCATGAAAAATGGTGGTCATGACCCTCATGTAGGTGGCCCCCGTATTCTTTAACCCAAACAGCATCATTTTGTAACAATACATCCCCCACGGTGTAATGAAGGCCATTTTCTCAGCGTCTTCTTTGTCCATCCATAGATGATGGTACCCAACGAAATAATCCACAAACGATTGCAACTCGTTCTTGGCGCAGTTGTCAATTAGAATGTGTATGTTTGGCAAGGGGAAGTCGTCTTTGGGACTGGCCTAGTTGAGGTCCCGGTAGTCGACATAGACTCTAACCTTCCCGTCCTTCTTTGGTACTAGCACGATGTTGTCTAACCATGTTGGATACTCTACTACCCTGAGAACCTTGGCTTTGACTTTCTTGGTGACTTCTTCCTTAATTTTCAAACTCATGTCAGGCTTGAACTTTCTGAGCTTCTGCTTTACCGGCGGGCATGCGGGATCGGTTGGTAGTTTGTGAGCCACAATAGATGTACTGAGAACGGTCATATCATCATACGACCAGGCGAATATGTCCTCGTATTCGCTTAGGAATTCCGTGTACTCTTCCTTCTCTGATGGTGATAAGTGGACACTGATGCGCATTTCTTTTGACATTTTTTGCATCTCCCAAGTTAACAACCTCAGTCTCGTCCAGGTTGGACTTAGGTCTATTCTTAAAATTCTCAACTTCTTTACAATTTCTTCTGGTATATCATCTTTTTCTGAGTCTATATCCGTTTGTTTCATTGTCTCGTTGCATGTCACAATCATCGGTTCATCAAGATAAGTAATAGTAATGTTGTGTAAATAAAGTAAATGATAAAAAGTAATAAGAGCAAGATTTATAAGAAACTGAAATGCTTTGATAAATTTCATAATTGTTTTGAACATTGGAACTCTTATTTCAAAATTAAAATGCGGAAAGAAAGTCAACTAGCGAAAAATAAAGATAATGCATGGTGCTTTGTTCAGCCTTGCTACCCTGAAGCTTTTTAGGCTTTGGTGGTTCTGATAGACCAATTGTTGAGGTGCTTTCCTCATCCCACAGCTTGTATGGAAGGGCCTTCTTCCCCCTCCTCCTCGAAAATGACATAACAATCCATATTATCATCTTCCAAAAACAAGTTCCTCATTGCCGCCAGTGCTTCCTCTTCTTTCGTCCCATATATAACGTCGGCTGGCTTGAAAGTCTGCTCCAAGCGAGGTATCGGATGTTCCAGTGGGTAGTAGGGATCGCGCCATGGTGGCAACCAGTGGTTGAACTCCTTCCAAGTGTATTCATATCCTAAACCGAAAGTGGTACCGTGCTTCTTCAACGTGATAGGCTTAGTAATTCCTTGGATATTTTTTCGAGTCCCTTGCCTGGTTCATACCCGCACCAGTTCAATATGCTTTCGATTTTGTTATCCCGCCATTTATCCTTGTCTACGGCATTGACTCGCTCGATGTGGTGGTAGGTTTCTCCACTTATATTTATTATTCCTCTATTGTTGGGATATTCTGGCAATTGTATATGGGATTGCTATCGTCGCCGTAAATAATCACCTCTTGGTGATTCCACTCAAACTTCACCGCCTGATGTAGGGTTGAAGCCACAGCCCCAACAGCATGGATCCAGGGCCGTCTCAATAGCAAGTTGTAAGATGCTGGGACATCTATTACTTTAAAGTCGACATCGAACCAAGTAGGTCCCATTTGCAGACACAAACTGATTTCCCCAATAGTGGATCTTTGGGAACCATCGAAAGCTTTGACATTGATGGCTCCATCCTTGATCTCATGTAGTCTCTTTCCCAATGTTCTGAGAGTCATCAATGGACAAATATTGAGGCTGGACCCTCCATCAATCAGAATCCTAGTGATGAAATAATCCTCATATTGCACAGTGATGTGCAACGCCTTGTTGTGGCTTAAACCTTCCGGTGGCAGCTCATTTTCGTGGAAAGTGATTTTGTGACTCTCCAATACTTGCCCTACCATGTTTGCCATTTCTCCTCCAGTTATGTTGCTGGTTACATATGCCATGCTCAGCACCTTCAATAAGGCATTCTTATGTGCATCGGAGCTTTGCAGCGGAGCTAGGATGTAGATCTGTGCCGGTGTTTTATTTAGTTGATCAATGATTGAGTAGTCCTTTGCTTGTATCTTCCTCCAGAGATCATCGGGCCCAGTTTCAGTAGGTCGTCCAGAGGTCTGCTTACTTGATTCAGCTAAATATTTTGGAGTATAAACCCTGCCGGTTCTTGTCATACCATGTGCCGCAACTGCTTCTCCGATTTTGGCTTTTCCTTTTCTCCTTGCCCCAGCTGTGTAATCCCAAGGTATGGCCTTCGTATGGAATGGTGCTATGGCTAACATTGCCACTGGGATGGGTACCCTTGCTTTGGAAGGTAACACAACAATTTCAAATGGCGTAGCTGCTTTTGGGGACCCAAATTTGACCTTAATCAGTCCTGGCGTCTTTGCCGAAGAAGGTGCTTCGAAATCGAGTGGTACGAACATGTTCACTTCAGCGTCTCCAGAAGGCTAAATTTGGACTACAATCGAATTAAGTATGATTGTCGGTTTCTTTAGCTCATCACTTTCAGCGATTAATCCGATCGATCCTTTGGGGTCCCAATCTTCTTCTATCTCAATCATGTGAATACCTCCACCCTTGTGGCCTGGTAGAGGGTTGTTGCGGACATTTATAGCAGGCTCAGAGCCTAGATCTTATCCTTCAGAGAGCGTCATTCATCAATAGTATGCCCCTTCATGCCGGAATAGTATACACCGGTTTTGTTTGGGTTGATCCTTTGGGAAGGATTTTCTAGAGTTATGACAGGGATAGGGGTGACGTAACCAGCAACTTTAAACCTTTCATACAGCTAGTCGATTGGTTCGGCAATGGCGGTGTATTGTTTAGGAGGTCTGCGATCGAAGTTTGGTCGGGGTCTAGAGAAATTTTGGCGAGGTGATTGATATTGGGCTTGTTGAGTGTTGTAGGCTTGGTAGACGTGTGCGGGTTGGGAGTATTTAGGTGAAGTAGGATGGTATGCAGGAGGTGGGGGTGATTGATAAGTAGGCGGTGGAGCTTGGTAAGCGGGCAAAGGTGCTTGGTAATTTGAGGTAGGTTGATATGTAGGAGGGGGTATTGGGTAGGTTTGGTATTTTATTGGGGATTTTGTTCTCTGTGAAACCATCACGGCACCCACATCCCTTTTCTTGGATGTGCCACCAGACTGTAGAGCCTTGTTGGTAGCCTGTAATGCTTCAAAGTTAGTGACCATACCACTTTTGATACCTTTCTCGATCCTCTCCCTTAGCTTGATGATGTCGGAAAAATTTCTGGCCCTCAATCAGCATCAACATTTCGTAGTACTGTAGGTCTTGATCCCAGATGAAAAACCTGTTCATCTGTTCTTCTTCTAAAGCTGGCCTGACCTTAGAGGCTTCTAATCTCCAACGAGTAGTATACTCGCGGAATGTCTCCGTGGGTTTCTTTTTCAAATTCTGGATGTAGAACACATTTGGCGCATTCTCCATGTTGAATCTAAACCTGTCCATGAAATAGGATACCATACTTACCCAATTCAACCACTTCTTCGTATCTTGGCTAATGTACCAAGATAGAGCATCCCCTTTTAGACTCCTCATAAAGAGCTTCATGCGAACCTTTTCATCCTTTCCTACTTCGAGCAGCTTGTTGGAGTATGTCCTTAAATGAACTTTGTGATCCCCGGTGCCATCAAACATCTTGAACTTGGGAGTTTTATACCCCTCGAGCAGTTCAACATCTGGTTGAATGCAAAGATCTTCGTAATTCAGTCCCTCGATCCCCTTGCTTCCTTCAACACCCTGAACTCGGCTAGTCAGCTTCTTGAGTTCTGCGGCCAGATTCTTGATAAAAGAGTCTTTGTCATTAAACTCAGGTGTGCTTGAGGCGGGCTGAATGGGGTATGGTACGGTTTCCACATAGATGGGGGTGTTGTGGTGATGATCATTTGTGGATTTTAATTGTTTAGGGATGAGCAGTGGGGTGTTGCTTGAAGTATAGCATGTGTTGCAGTGGTGATGGGGAGTGGGTTGGTTTTGTGGTTTCGGGATGTTTTGTGGAGGTGTGGGATTTTGAGTGTTGGGGAAGTTGACATCAGGGGTAGTGAGGGAAAATGACAAGCTTGCCAAGTTCCGAACTTGGTCCAGTTCTTCCTGAAATTTCAATAACATTTGTTCGAGCTGGGAGGCACTTTCCTTGGAAACCTGAATACCCTGAGGAGACTCTACCCTTTTAATTGAGTTCTCTTTTCTGATATTTCTCAAATCTTCCATTTTTCCCTTGTTCTTGTTTCTGATAGGACTCGGAGGAGGAGGAGGCGGAGGGCCCTAGAATCTTGTGGAATATGAGGACGATGCCAGAGTGCATAAACTAATCTTTGGGGAAGGGGAATAAAACAAAAAGGTAACAAGTTAGTGCGGACCGTGAGAAGAAAACATTGCAATATTTAAACACATAGTGCAAGAATATAAACCGTGTCCTAATTTGGGAGCGTCATTGTGCCTGAGGTAGGCCTACCGACAAATTGATTTGGAGAACTTATAATGCTAAATGCCTCATTTTATTGATAAAAAAAATAAGATGAATCCCAAAACGACAGTAAAATAGCGGAAAATAAAATATCACTAATGGCCATTAGCCTTATTACATTTAAAACAAAGAAAAGACTCCTAACTTTTGGTCCCAGAAGGACCTTCCCCAGACTCGGCATCTTTAGCTCTATCGAACAGCTTCACCAGCTCATTTAGTCCCAGCAGCAAGTAGGCTCTAGCCAAGTGTCCTCCTTTGTTTACTTCAGCATTCTGGCAGTTTTCAATCTTCTAGATGAACATCCTTTCCAGTTCCACAAAATTCCGCTACAGATACCCCAGTCACTTGTTAGCGCTGACAGTCATATCTTTCCATTCTTCAATCAGCTTTTGATGGGCTTCTTGAATTTTCTAGTGCTCACTTTCGCATTCTCGAATCCTCTTGCGCAATTGGTTGTACTTCAACCTTTTCATCGATGACCCTATGACCTCGAACAAACCCGGGTCATCCGAACCCACTATGATCGTCTTCCAACCAACTTGGATAGTATGGAGTATAACCAGCATGGTACCTGTCTGGTTCTATGGAATCCTTTCCCAGGCTGATTTTGCAGTGCCACATATGTTGGGTTTGACACTTGTATGGACTATCATCATCTTGAAAGTCGCCCCTGAAATGACTCATTTTGTCGATCCTTGGTATAACCTGCTTTCTTCCTGCCTGCCTCATGACTCAGAGAGGGATATAAGGATAAGTTCCTCTCAGACCGATGATTATAAGAAATGGTGCATCCCGAGATCGGACAATGAACTCTTCAGTAGGGAACCATTCGAACATCCATTGCACTTGGTCCTCTCTCAATTTTTTTAACAATTCTACCCACCCTTTGGCATCTTCTGGTTGGGCAAATATGTTACGCATATAGTTCATTTGCCTTGGCTGATGGAAGGTGACATGATCATCCCAGTCTCTGCGCAGAATTTCTTGATGATATTCACCCTTTTGGAGGTGCTCCATGAGCCAGAGTTGGAGCAGCAAGTTACAACCCTCAAAGTGTTTGGCAACTCATTGACAATTTTCCAGGGCTCGGTATATCTCTGCAACAATCATTGGTACTATACTAAAAGGCTGCCCGCTAATTTCTTCCATTAAAGTCTTGGTAACCATGGCCAGTCTAGTATGGATCCTAGCATTCTTCATAGGAAATACTATTATCCCTAAAAAGCATAACATAAAGATGAAGACTCTTCTGTGGATATGCCCCAATGATGTAAGGGTGAATTCATCTGGGTAAGTGCGGTAAGACTCCCTATTGACGTATCTTTCATACATATAGTCGAAAGGAATTTAGGAATCCTTCAAGAAAGTTAGGTCTGTGTTCTTCTTTAGTCCCATAATTTTGAGAAAACCCCTACCCTTGTGATTTTCTGGCATAAGCACACCCAGAGTCTCCCAGGGGATACCAGCTAGTCCTCCTATTTCCTCGAGCAGAGGTGTCATTTCAAGGTCCCCGAAGCGGAACACAGACCTATCGCTATCCCATAATAGAGTTGCAGCCTCTATGATTTTTTTGTCGGGTTGGATTTCCAGAAGAGAAGGAAAATTCCCCAAATATTTGCGGACAAGGGTCTGATCACCGGAGTGAAGGTCTTCCCAGTAGCTTAGCAACCTTGGGTAGATGTTGGTTACCATGCCGAATCAGGGGACTTCGTGCCTCATTTTCTGCAAAACAAAGTATTAGACCCTTATCCCCACCAGACTCGACTGTTTAAATACCAATAATTGGCATAAGCAGTATTTAGTTCTCCAAAGAAATGCAAAGACGTGGTAATGTCCCTTTGGGTTCCAAGGAAACCCAGTGAACTTTGGACAAGGCTATCTTAAAGAGTCATTATACGGATGGCATAACTGACTCAGCTAGGTTTGACACTGATGCATACACAATTAAACAGAGTAAGGTTTCTATAGGGGGCTAGACTGGTACCCTTGAGCAGACAACTCAAGAGGGAAAGGCACAGAACCGTCGACTGCACTGCTGATCGACTGGTTTTACCGCAAATACACCTTTGCCAAATTTAGGGGTGATAATATCAGAAGGGCACAACCACTCATTATAAGCTTTGCTATGGTATTTTGTTTAGCAAGAGTGGAATATGATGTTGAATATGCAATTACAAGAATGAAACAAGTTGTCACGTATTTGCACGTTCATAAAGTAATGTTTATAATAATTGCTCATAATTACAACAGTACTTAGGGAAAGCGTTAAAAGAAAGCACTAAAGAAAAGGAAACAAAGAACCAAGTCAGTTTCATAGTAGAAAAGAGATAAAGGCCTTAAATAAAGGCAATAAAGAGGCAGGAAAGTCACAAGTAACATGAAATGGTAAAAGCCTAAAGAAAATCCCCAGAAGAATCGCCATGTTGTCGATGCTCCCGTTTTCGAAAGGCAAAATTGGGTTTATGACATTTGGGCAGGTAATTCATTTCCTTTTGGGAATTGAGTTTGCAATTGAAAAGTCGCCACCTGATAATTAAGTGCATTAGAACACTAGGAAATTCAAAAGAGAAGAAGAACCAGAGAATGGGCAAGGGCTTGAAATTATCTCGGGGGGAAGGTGTTAGGCTACCCCCCAAGATCCACTAGTGTGGTTCCCGGCCATGCTACAATTGTGACATAAATATAATCAACCAATAAACATACAAGATAATTTCCACATAACGATTACAGGTAGGGGAATGTATAATAATTAAATGAGTGTTGAAGTTTAGAAATAGGCGATTTCATAATTGCTTTAAAGGATGTATAAGTGCAGAAAATAGGGGTTAAATAACTGATGCAAATAATCAAACAGAGAGAAGAAATGGGCAGAAATTTGGAAGAGAAAACAGTGTCAAAAATTTAAAGAGGTTTTGAATGATTAAAACAAAATACAAGGTTTAAAAGAGCTGAAAACTATCAGTTTTAAAGAAAATGCTAAAAAACGTAAGCACATAAAGAGGGAGGGGGTCCTAAGCTTATAAATAACGTGGATCACCCTACGCAACACCCGGTAACCATTTATACATGTGGTGTTATCGCGCGGTCATCATATCCATGTCTACCCTTACCCACCCCGTTAAGGTATTAAATCGCTGAATGGTCTCGTTACTTATTGCATGTTATTACCCGTACCAATCCTTTCAGTCCTTGAGGAATTTGGGACTACTAATCCTAAATGGAAGAGAGATTGGCTTTTCAGAGTTTTAAAAGGACAAAAATCTAGTGCGACAAACAAAACACATAAAGCAGTGAAATGGGACACATAGCAGTTTAAAGGCTCAAATAGGCCTCCTCATTCAAAGCAACAAATTATTTAGCATGACTTATACGTACTGGTTAAGTCTTTACTTAAACGTTAAAGGGGTGGCTGATTTATCACATATTTTCATATAAGAGGCCCGAATTAGATCTGCCTATTGGTTGCAATTATAAAAAACTGGTATAGCTGATTAATTACCTACAGGTTTGCCTAGATGAGGCCTATAAGCATGATATCTAATAATGCAGGAAGTGTATTGATTTTAGAAAAAGGCTACTGGTTTTATACACAAAAGCTGCAGATTTTATACGATCTTGCTATTGATTTTAAACTCATAGATGAAATAGATGAAACTGGTTCAATTGATTACATCCTACAGGCATGATTTCTGCGCATTGTTGGTTTTAAGGTGATTACGTAAGTGCAGGAGTCCTATAGTCATAATATCTAAATGAAGTTGATTATCATTAAACCTATGATTACTTGTCTAATGACAGACGTATATATGCAGAAGTGCGAAAAACTTATAGGCATGGATTTCTATATGCACTAACGAAATAAACTATAGGCAGGATTGCTATATGAAAACCTATTGGCAGGATCTCTATATGCAGATAGGATTGCTATATGAAAATATAAAGGCAGGATCTCTATATGCCATAACATAAGTGAGAAATATTGTGATTATAGAAAATAAAGGCCTAAAAACATGCTATATACCTATAAGGCCCCGTGAAATCCCGACTCAAAAACCTGGATCCCGTGGTGCAAGAAATGCGGTCCAGAATGCGGTTGCATAATTGAATTTGCGAAGGTCGTCGCATATTTTCCTTTGAATTTGCGAAGGTCAGTTCTGCGGTGCACTTTGCGACCGCAGAACACGAATGCGGACCGCATTATTACCGCACATCGAGTCAGAATGTTTAGTTTTTGGGGGAGCATTCTGCGGTCCATTATGCAGACCGCATGTTAATTCTGCGATCGCATGTGCGACCGCATAGTTGACTTGGGGCTCTAATTTTCTAATTTTTAACCCGACTTCCCTATCGATATAACCGGTGTATTAGCTCATTTTGAGCATTCATCTGAGCAATTCTAGAAAGAGTAAGAGGTTCCTTAGAGAGGGAAAGTCTCTCATCAAATTATTCTATAAGATTGGGCTAAATCATTGAAGAAAACCAAGGAAAGGCTCCTGAATCTTCATCCCAAGAGGTAAGGCTCCATCACCTCAGCTCATATTTGTATACTTATCCATATGGGGCCATTGGGGAAGTAATTCATGGGTATGATAAGGAATATCTTGCATGCATGCCACCTTAGAGTATTAGAAAGTAGTAAAATTAAAAAGGGAAGCAATTGGGGATATAACATGATATGCTCGAGCCAAGCTAGAACTTCAGTTTCGTCTCTAATTCTCAATTTTTAATTCAAAATTTCTTGCTCAATAGATTGAACCTCTAAGAGTTCCGAAAAATTTGAAAAGAGTAAGGAACAACCTTATTGAGGTATGTATGGCTAAAACCCCTTTTTATTAAAAATTGAGCTCCGTTGTCATTACGAAAGTGTGGTAAGAGGTAAATTGGCTGGAGTATTGATTATCATTATGAATTAATTGATTTGCATATAACTATACATATTCGTGAAGGATGTGCCTCGATGTGAATAATGTACAAATCTTGATAATTAGAGAACGATGAAAAGTATAATTATGTGTTGAATTACTTGGGCTATAAGCCGACATTGAAACAAAGAACTATTTGTGCTAGCTATATGCTCACTTACCTATGATTTGTAACTTGAATTATCCTTGATTTGTGTGGGATTGATATTTGAAAGTGTTGACTGTTGGGAATTGAGTAATGCCTCTAATGAGGTGACCTAGCCGGTCGTGTCGTGATCGGACACCATGCCGCACACATGGTGGTAATGTGCTGATATTAGATTCTGGATAAGGGAAGTGAAATATTGATTGTGAGTAATACCTCCAATGAGGTGACCTAGCCGGTCGGGTCGTGACC
>MU685364.1:51107-71633 GCA_026770625.1 Nicotiana glauca
CTATTTGATAGTTCTTTCTAGTAAAATGGTGTTTAGTTATACATACCAGTAAAATTCAAATGTACTGACGCTCCTTTTGCCGGGGGCGCTACATTCGTGTCATGATTGTAGGTGGCCCCATAGCGCACAGTGCAGACCGAGTGTAGCGGAGCGTTCATCTACTCGAAGTCACGGTGAGCCCCTTATTCTTCCATGGGGCTGCATGGTTTATCTTTTGTTATTAAAGTTTTCTTTCATTTTGAGGCATAGACGGGGCCTTGTTGCCGGCATAGTCATGCTTATGTGTTGTATCTTTAGAGGCTCCAAAGACACTAGTGTAGGTTGTGTATGGGTTTTGGGGAGTCCCATCTGTGTATATGTTGTAATTCTAACTTGTGATCTCCTTAAGTCGTGACTCTAATAGAATCCATGAAGCTAACTTATGAATGGTAAAATATCACGATATGAAATGAACTAGTAATGTGGTATACCCCGTGTATTATCGTTCAAATTAACCAAAGGCATGAGTTCAGCATTCATCATGAGTTGGGGTAGAAAGCGTTCGATAAGGCTTGCTCAGTCAGGTTTACTTGATTGAGCGCCGGTCGCGCCTCCCGTGGTTGGGGCGTGACAATACCCCATATGCATAACATGATAGACCCTCACCCATTTTTTACTATACACCCCATAGTTATTACAAATTATTACAACCTGAATGAATCCAGAAAAAAGTAAATAAAAATTACATGAGAAATTAAAATTAACCAAGGAGAGCCTCATTCAGACTCCTAGTCTGAAACATGAAATAAACAAACTTCCAAATATCATATTTCCAAAGCCTTTCTCTTATTTAGGATGTGTCAAAGTTCCCAAGAGTCTCAAAGGGCTCCGGGCAATGCTTACACCCCAAACATATTACAGAATTATAGTGCAGTGTGTAAGGGTCAGCCCTCTACTATCCAAGTTCAGAGGGAACTCAAGGTCCCAAGGCTAGGCTCATAGGAGGGGGGCAGAACTTAGAGTCTAAGAGTAAGTTTAGGTGTATAGAGAGTGAATTAGGGAAGGCCATGGTAGGCTGGTGGTCATGCCTATCAATTAAGAGTATTGGCACACCCCAGACCAGCCTGTTAGCCAAACATGTTAAGTTAGGATCCATTGAGGACCAGTTTCTGACCTTGGCAGTAATTTGGATACTACCAGGCCAAAAACATTAACTCAAACACATAATGGGAATAGGGGTTAGGGATTCACAGTAGAAACAGGTGCAAGGAAAGAACATACATAGTTTAGTCACTAAACATGAACAACAAAATAAACAAGAGTGCTGAAACTATAAAGTAAACACATAGGTGGTGAGGCAGAAAATTGAATCAGAACATACCAGTCTCAAGGGAAACAAGTAAAAGCAGTAATCTCGAAAAGGCCAAGTTGAAAGTAAGTAGTTCCCAAATATTTCAAGCAAAGCAGAGCGTTGGGAGAGTATTGAATTCAAAGCAATATTGCAAGTGTGTAAGTATTGAATTGGAAGTTAAGGAGTTTTCCTTTGTTGGTGTAGTGTTGGTTCTCTTATAGTGCAGAAAACAAGTAAGAAAGGCAATGAAATATCATTGAAATCAATCTCCCTTTGGTTAAGGGATTCGAATTTCAACGGGTAAAAGCTAGTTAAGGAAAGGAGTTTTAATTAAAACCTTTTCAATGTAGCATAAGGAGTGTAAATACATAGGAGTTATTTAAGGAAAACAATCAATGGTACACGGTTTGTGCTAAATATGGCAAGGGAATCAATCAAACAGCCAGTGAAACCAAGATTATAAGTTCAATTAGAATGAACCAAGTCATGAAAGGTAAAGGAAGTTCAATCAAAGAAAAATGTGTGACAATCTGTCAGCCTTATTAAAAGGATTTCAGAATTAATAAATTAGTTGGTAAACCTTTAGAAAGAGGAATTTCTCATATATAAAGCACACGCATAAGTGAATCGAGAAGTTAATCAAAGAAAGGTCCAGAATTAAAAGCAAAAGTGGCATAAGTCTAGTTTGCAAACCCAAAATGAGTCTGGGAGTCCAAGGTCCCAAAATAGAACCCTAACTCGCAGACAGATCAAAATTGGCAAGAAACACCCAAATCCTAAGGTTTCAAATTGAACCAGACATAGAGGTGAGAAAGAAAGCCAGTTGAGAGAGGCTCTGAATTCTTTTCCAAAGACTTATGAGAAACAAACATACGTGATAGGAAGAAAACTAATTCAAGGTCATGAGAACATGTTTGAGAAAACCCGAAATTTACACAGGTTTAGAAGAAAGAAATGATACGAGCTTAAAAAAAAGTAGATGAAATATGCTTAGTAGGAAAGCCAACAGAGTTCAGCAAAGTAAACAAGAATCAAAAAACTGGACCGTAAACACATATAGCAAAGAATAAGAAAAACAACACGGATTAACATGTAGAGTAAAAAAGGAAATAGAAGAACAGTACATGCGTAGTAAAAGAAGTCAGACAAACACATATAAAGAAAGAACAACAGAGTCAAAAAGATGCTTTTAAAAACTTTCAGAAACCCTAAATTGAACACAAACGATTCTGAAAAGAAAACTTGGGGAAAACACTCAAAAGGTCAAGTAAAGCACATATACAGCATAGATCTAGGCAAACAAACAAAGGAAGAACCTCGAATGGTTTAGGGTTTTGGAGAAAATCCTAGGAACGAGAAAGGCTTGGGAACAGATCCGATCTTGAGTTGGTGAAGTCAAGAATCAGGCTCATGAGTCTCGAATGTGCCGGAGCATGGCCGGAGAAGCCATGGAATCAAATATCGGAGGGAGAACCATCGAAGTCAGCTTTCCAAACCTTGAACAACCAAGGTCTAATGGTGGAGAGGGTGGGTAGAGACCATCAATGGCCTGGGAAAGCATGGATTTCGGTGAGAATTCAGTGAAGGAAGGTGGGGGGAAACTAGGGTTTCAAAGAGTTGTTGATTTGAGACTGTTTTAGGATTTTAGGGCGGTGGGTTCGGTGAGAATGAGGGAATTAGGGTAGGTTGTTAGGTTTAATTATGGAAGGGTGAATTCTGGCCGTTAATCTTGAGTGATCAACGGTCCAGATTTAGACGGGTAGGTGGGGAACGGGTTGGGTCGTTTAAGCGGGTAAAGAGTTGGGTTAAGTGGGATTAGGCTGGTTTGGAATTGGGCTCAAAATTGGGTCAATTAGAGGGGATCAATTTGGCTATGATTGAAATGCAAATGGGGCTAGTATTTAAATACCTTTTTTTACCCCTTTTATTTTATAAAATACTAAAAAATGATTTTAAAAGCAAATTTAAAGTACTAAGCCAACAAATAAAATATAAATATCAATTTAAAAATACTGAGACTAATTTCACAATTATAAAATGCTATTAATCTTAAAGTAGACTAAAATTGTGATTATATGCAATTTAGTCTTTTAAATAACAAACAAATTTATAAAAATGTACAAAAATTACCTTAGCTATATTTTGGTATAAATATGCGAATAAAATAAATTATTCACAAAATTGATGATTTTGGGAATAATTATTAATTTTTGTACTACTAAAAATGGACAATAAATTATTTTTTATTCTTTAAAAATTAGGGAAAATGCCAAAATGCATAGATATGCTTATATATGCATATATATGTTATTTTGAAAAAATTATATAGGAAAAAATTGGGTATCAACGGGGTGAGGGAGGGAAACGTGGGTGAAGGTTTGTGAATTGGAGAGAGAAACGTGGGGGAGTGGTATTAGAAGGAATATACGGTACCATTAAATTAGGAGTGTAATTAATATTCTTAAAAACTGTTGATGGTATGTAATTGGTAATTAGGTTATACTAAGTGTAATTATATCATACCTTAAATATTGAGGGTAATATAATTTCTTATATGGCATAGGAATGTCTACATTCATACATAATTTATTTACATGATAATCTTATGTCTTTAGATTTCTATTTTTATGAATATTTAATGGGTTAAAACCCAAATAATTTAGTGAAATTAATATGATTGTCATTTTAATTTCAACTAATCTTTTACATCCTTTACTGTAGAGAGAAATAATGTTGATCAAATAAAATATTTATTCGAGATTTTTTGCATTGTAATAAAAACTACTCCCTCTGTTTCAATTCATACCTCATTCTTTTTATTAGTGTGATGACCCAAAAGATCATCACTTATTTTAGAAATAAACTCTAGATTCCGAGGCCTTAAAAATCTCTTTCGGTATCTCCTCGATTTGCGTGCGTAGTCAGGACACATAGTAGGAAAGCCATAATGTGAAAATCTATGAAAAAATAGGAATTTTGACTTAAAAATAAATTTAAGTTAACTTCGGCCAATATTTTGGATAAACAGACCCGGACCCGTGATTTGACGGTTCGGGAGGGTCCGTAGGAAAATATGGGACTTGCTCGGAATCGTATTCCGAGGTCCTAAGCCAGAGAAATGAATTTTTAAAAAAACTTGTTCTCTGGAATTAGTTATGAGTTTTGGAAATAAAATGTGCTTAGAATTGATGGTATCGGGCCCGTATTATAGTTTCGGAGCCCGATACAGGTCTTATATGTGGTTTAAGTCGAGTTTGTAAAATTTGGTAAGAAACGGACTTGAAATAACGTGAATTGGACTTGAAATAACGTGAATCGGACCGTATTTGAAAAAAATAGAAAATTTGAAGTTCTTATGTGATTTCATGATTTTGATGCTAAATTCCTAGTTGTTGATGTTATTTTAGTGATTTGAATGCACGAGTAAGTCTGTAGGGTGTTTTTGAGGTAGTGTACATGTTTGGTTTGAATCCCTGAGGGCTTGGGTGAGTTTCGGATAGGTCTCTGGAGGTTTTTGAACTTATAAAAATTGCAGGTTTTTGTTGTCTCAGTGCACAAAGGTTTTGTTCTTCGCGTTTGCGTGGTCCCACTCACGAACACGTAAGGCAACTTCCTCAGGTGCCAGTTTCTTCTTCACGAATACGGAGCTTGAGACGCGAACGTGAGGCTGTGGGGGGAGTACCCTCTGCAAACGCATCCAAGAACTCACGAACGCGTAAGGCTCGAGCACTGACGAACGCGTATAACTTGGGGGGATGGGTTCACATTTGTTCTACGCGAACGCAGCAACTGTCCTGCGAACGCGAAGGCTCGAGGAGTCAAAGCTTCGCGAACGTGAGCCTAAGAGCGAACGCAAAGGTCACCTAGGCCTGACTCATCGCAAATGCGACAGGCCTATCGCGAACATAATGAAGTCCTATCGCCTGCCCAGTGATTTTTAAATAGTAACAGAACACTCGGGATTAAACATAAATTTCATAACTTCTTCTTCCAAACTCCAAATTGGGCGATTTTTGAAAGAGAACTTCACCACAAATTCATAGGTATGTAATCTTAGACTCATTTTCTTCAATTTTCCATTAACACCTATTAGATTTCTAGGCCTAAATCATGTTCTTAAGGGTAGAAAACTAGGATTTGGGTAGAGCTAGGGTTTTTTGCATAATTGAGATTTAGACCTCGTTAGGGGGTTGGATTTTGGAACTAATTACATATTCGAGCTCGTGGGTGAATGGGTGATCAGATTTTGGTCCGAACCTCGTATTTTGACCATGCGGGCCCGGGGTTGATTTATGACTTTTTGGGAAGAATGATAGGAAAAATATAATTAAGCATTGGAATTGGATTGTTTAGCGTTTATTGATGTTATTAAGTCAATTAAGTCTAGCTACAATTGATTTGGAGCCAAATTCAAAGGAAAAAGTTGTGTTTGAGGCTTGAGTTGGTCCTGGAAGTGTGAGGTAAGTGTTTGGTCTAACCTTAGCTTGAGGGATTAGGAGTTGTGTCCTATTTTCTACGTGTTACTTATTGAGTACGGCGTATAGGCATGGAGTATCTATACGTTGGTGTCAAACATGACCGTGAGTCTTAAAGTAAAATTGTTGTGTTCTTAAAAAATGCTACAAATGCCTAAGTTGTTGATTCTCTGTGTTGAGCAAGGATTATGTTTATTTTTGTGGAGATTACTTATGATTGAGTATTGGTGCTAGTTGAGTTAGTTAGATGTTGCAACAAGTTTGGCTATAGTTGATGGTTCCCTTGCCGGGACTTATTACTTATACTGTCGATTCCCTTGCCGGGATAGTGTGGTTTGTTTATTGGCCCCTTGTCGGGACTCTTGTTATGATTGGTGTTGAATTATTTATGTGGATCAGTTTGCATTCCACAAAAATATTATATTCGAATTGGGTTACGTGCCGAAAAAGTGTTATATTCGGATCGGGTTGCGCGCCAAAATAATATTATTTTTGAATCGGGTTGCATGCCGCAATAATATTATATTCGGATCGGGTTGCACGCCGCAATAATATTATGTTTGGATTGGGTTGCATGTCGCAATAATACTATGTTTGGAACGGGTTGCACGCCACAACAATGATATAAATGGATCGGGTTGCACGCGGCAACAATAATATAATTGGATCGGGTTTCACGCCGCAACAGTGATAAATGATATAGATCGGGTTGCTCGCCGCAATAGTGTTATTATTGTTTTGCTGTAAGTTCTAAATTGTCCTCATGCCTTTCTCTTAATATACTATTAGTATTGATATTCCCCCGCAGCATATACCCCCTCCCTTCTTTCTTGCTTATTTTTGTTTTATTTTCTGAGGCATATTATATAACTGCACAGGTTTATTTGGTAGTCTGGTCCTAGCCTCGTCACTACTTCGCCGGGGTTAGGCCAGGCACTTACCAACACATGTGGTCGTTTGTGTTGATACTACACTCTGCACTATGTGCAGATCCCGGAACGGCAACTTTTGAACCGTAACTTTGGTTGGCTGCCTTCAGTCCAGTCAGAGATCCCGAGGTAGTCCTGCAGGCGTCCGCAGGCCCGGCGTTCTCTTCTATCTTTATATGTATTCTGTTTTCATTTACTTCAGAGAGAGATTGTACCTTTCTTTCCAAACATTTGTATGTAGTATTCGTAGTCGGTCCGTGATATTGTGACACCGAATTCCGGGTATAGATGTATGTTGGTATTGTCGTACTAGTTTTTGGCCAAGTTATCAGATTATGTCTTCTACATGTATTTATTTATCGTTAATATTTCACTGTTGAGCACATGTTGATTTAAATTGTTAGGAAGGGCTAATAAAAGGGTTAGTGATTCTATACTACGGGGCTTGCCTAGCTTTCATGAGTAGGCATCATCACAACTTCCGAGGGTAGGAAATATGGGTCGTGACAAGTTGGAATCAGTGCTCTAGGTTACATAGGTCTCACAATTCACGGATAAGCTTAGTAGAGTTTGAGGGATTGGTATGGAAATGTCTGTATTTATCCTCTAGAGGCTACATAGTTAGGAAAACTTCACATTTATTCTTTCCTGTAGTGCGGTTTTGTTTCTCAATGCTAATTGAATTTCTACTCTATTCTTTCGCAGATGGAGAGAACACGCGCTTCTTCATCCACTGATCAGCAGCTGAGCCCCCTACAGCAGCTCCCACAAGGGGAAGAGGGCGAGGCTCAAGCCGTGCTAGAGGCCGAGGTAGGGCAGAGCTCAGCCTAGAGCAGCAGCACTAGCGATGGAGCCTCATGTTGACCTTGATGATGAGGTTCCAGCCCAAACAGTTCCGGTGGGCCCAACTCAGGTCCTAGAGGGGATTATTCCTACCCCAATACCCCAGGATTATAATGACCCGACCGGTCATTTTGCCTTTTAGAACCCCATTCCCCTAAATAAAGCCTCTTGTACTTGCTTTAACTAATTTACGACTTGCAGCGGGCGATTGACTCGGGAATTGGAAGGGTTTCGAGTAAAAATATGCCTATTTACTTCTTTATGATTTCTTAAAAAGACCAAGTTTGACTTCGGTTAATATTTTGGGAAAACGGACCCGGATTCGTGATTTGACAATTTTTGAAGGTCCGTGGGAAAATATGGGACCTGGGCGTATGTCCGGAATCGAATTCCAAGGTCCCTAGCCCGATTAATGAATTTTTATATAAAATTGTTTAATTAAATTTTTAAGGAATTAAAGAAACTAAGTAATCATTGATTCCCTAGGTATCGGGCTCGGATTTTGGTTCCGAAGCTTGGTACAGGTCTGTAATGTTGTTTAAGACTTGCCTATAAAATTTGGTGTCAATCCGAGTAGTTTAAGGGTGTTTTGAACCGTTAGAGGAGAATTAAGAACTTGAAGATTCAACAGTTTGATTCATTTGGTTTTAGGGGGTGATTCCAAGATTTAGCGTTGTTTGGGAGTTCCGAGGGTTTGAGTAAGTCCGCATTAGGATTTCAGACTTGTCAGTATGATCGGGCGGGGCTTGAGAGCCCCGAGCTTCAAACGAGCGAGGTTCGAGCGAAGTTAGAAAGTTGAGGAATAGCTGAAGCATTGCTGCTTCTGTCATAACGGCATCTGCGGTTCTTGGACCGCCGATGCGGTCAGGCCTTTACAGAAGCGGCCAAGGGCAGGCCCAGGGAAAACCGCAGAAACGGTCGCAAAACCGTAGAAGCGGTTCTGCTTAAGAAGATATTCGACCGCAGAAGCGGCCCAAAACCGCAGAAATGGTTTCTGCAGAAGCGGAAATCGCTGGGGGCATAGAGTTCATTTAATTCGAATTCAAAGCCATTTTTATCATTTCACACTCCACACTTGGGCGATTTTGGGTGCCTCCAAAGAGAGGGTTTCAACATAACATTGCAATGTAAGTGATTCCCATTTATTATTAGTTTAAATACATGTATATTAGGTAGATTAAACACTTAAAATTAGGTGAAATCAAGGGGTTAGAGCTAGACCTAGGGTTGTAATAAAACTAAGGTTTAATCATGAAATTTGTTGTCAAATGGACTAGAAATCATATATTATTGATCCTTAGGTTGTAGAGAACAATTTCCTTCGAAAAATCTCGGAATCCGGGCACGTGGGCCCGGGGTCAAAATTTAGGAAACTTGTGGGAAAGGTTGGGAAGTTACTTAAATAGTTACAATTCGACCTTGTAAACCTTTATTGACTAGTTCTTACTTTATTTAACTAGTTTGTGCTCGTTCGGCTACGAATTGAGGGTTTGGGCTTGTCTTGATATTGGAAGTGCACTTCGGAGCGAGGTGAGTCTCCTTTCTATCCTTGTAAGAGGGAATTGTCCCCATAGGATTAATAAATAAGAATTTGCTGCTAAATGTGGGGGATACGTACGTACTAGGTGATGAGAGTCCGTGCGTAGCTACTATGATGTTAATTGTTTGGGTAATCTAGGACCCACATCATGCCTAATTTGAAGGTATCTTTTACTTAAATTGCCAAAATGATCGTTTATGATATACTAGAGATTTGAGAGAAACGAAAAGTGAACATATGAACTTGTTGAACCTTTGTAAGAATTTCCATGTATAAAAATGAGCCTTGTATGCATCCCTAATGTTTTCCTGATATTTATGTATCGGGCCGATCGCCTCAGTGAAAATAGATGCATCTATGGTACGGGCCATTCGACCCTCGGCAGTGCACAGTTTATTTTCCGTTGGAGCGGGCCATTGACCTCGGCGTGATTGCGCATGATATATATGCTTAAGCTTAGACACGACATGATTACTAAATATGGTCAAGAACATGATCATGACTTTTCATTTTAACTTGTTATTGTTGGAGACTCTTCATGCTTTGTATAGCACGTTATTATTATATTATCTTGACCCTAGAAGGTATCAAGTCGACCTCTCGTCTCTACTTCTTCGAGAGTAGACGGGACACTTACTGGGTACATATTGTTTCTGTACTCATACTACAGTTTTGTACTTAAATGTACAGGACCTGAAACAGGTGGATCCGGTTATCATTCTGGTGCGCGCGTGAGCGGACTTGGGACTTCTACGGTGAGCTGCTTTTCCCTTCATATCGATCCATAGCTGAAGAAGTCCCTCCTTTGTATTTTTTTGTTATTTTCTGTCTATTCAGATTTAGACAGTAAGATATTACGATATTCTTTTGGATGTGTATTCTACTAGTTGCACGTAGCTTGTGACACCAGGTTCTGGCACACACTTGGTAGACGATTATTTTGGGGTTGTGTACTTATATTATTGATGGTATTTCATCCTTCTGGTTTAAATTTCTAGTCAAGTGTTTATTCCACTTATTTTTAATTAGAAGTAACATAAGAATTTTAGTAATGCTTCCGCATTGGCTTGCCTGACAAGGGTGTTGGGCGCCCTCATGACCCATTGTGGAATTGGGTCGTGAAAACATGGTATCAGAGCACTAGGTTAACGTAGGTCTCATGAGTTAAGGGCAAACCTGATAGAGTCTTGTTGATCGGTACTGAGACGTCTGTATTTATCTTCGAGAGGCTATAGTGTATTAGGAAAGACTACTCTTTATTTATTTCCTATCGTGCAGTGCTTAGTGTACTAAATTTCCCTATTCTATTCTCTCACAGATGGTGAGGACTCGTACTGTTGACGTTCTGGACCCGGGAGGAGCTGCTCCCCTTGTTGTTAGAGGCCGAGGCAGAGGCCAAGGGAGGGCACCGGCTCGCGGTAGGGGACGAGGGCATCCCAGAGCCATTCCAGTTGCACCACCTGTAAGTCCTACGAGGGATCCCATCATTGAGGAGAAAGGCGAGGCGCCCGCAACTGAGCCTACCCCGGTGGATTTCATGACAACGCCGGGATTTCAGGATGTTATGGGCCGCATGCTACGGTTCATGGACACTATGAGTCAGGCTGGTTTATTTCCAGTAGACCCAACTGCTTCACAGGCAGAAGGGGGAGCCCAGACCCCTACTGCTCAGGCTCCAGGTCATACAGCTGCAGTATACCAGACTCCGGTGCACTACCCGAAGATGGGGCTCAGCCAGTTCCTGGATTGGCCTCCCAGCCTAGGCCAGCTGTGGACGGCGATCCGCAGAATTTATTGGATAGATGGACCAGGCTACACCCTCCAGTCTTCGGGGGTGAGCGTTATGAGGATGCCCAAGACTTTATTGATAGGTGCAGGGACATACTGCACAACATGAAGATATTAGAGTCGCATGGAGTTGACTTCACTACTTTTCAGCTTGAGGGCAGGGCCCGTAGATGGTGGCAGTCTTATGCCCTTAGCAGGCCAGCAGGTGCTCCTCCCCTCACCTGGGTCAGTTCACACAGTTATTCCTTGATCGATACGTTTCACCCTCTGAGAAAGAAGAGCTATATCATCAGTTTGAGCATCAAGAGCAGGGTCAGATGTCAGTGACCGAATATGAGGCGAGGTTCTCTGAGCTGTCTCGCCATGCACTTATGATACTCCCCACAGAGGCAGAGAGAGTACGGAGATTCATTGAGGGGTTACACCCCACTATCCGGTCGGGTATGGCCCGAGAGGTAGAGACGGGCATAGGGTATCAGCTAGTACTTGAGATTGCTCACGGGATTGAGGGTTACCATCTGAGGGGTAAAGATCAGATGCGGCAGTATAAGAAGGATAGATTCTCCGGGGAGTTCAGAAGTGCCCCAGCTAGGGGTAGAGGTCAGTTTGGGAAGGGTCGGCCTAGCAAGCCCCCAGTTTCAGCACCACCACCTGCTCGGAGTGCTCCAGTATGCTCCTATTTCTATGCCATGCCAGAGGGTTCTTATCGCACGCCAGCTATTCAGGGTTCATCCAGTGGGTATCCAGGCCCTCCAGATTCTTCCAGTTCTTATTTCAGTGCTATACCGGAGAGTTCATACCGCCCACCAGCTATTCAGGCATCTTCTAGTGGGTCTTCTGGTTTTAAGAGTCAACCATCCGGATAGCAGGTCATCGTACTACGTTGTTTTAAGTGCGAAGACTTGGGTCACATGAGGAGACACTGCCCCAGGCTTAGGGGCAAGGCAATGCAGCAGGGGTAGTAGCCCATGACTCCAGCACCAGCGGCCCAGCCACGTAAAGGTGGAGGATAGACTGGTAGAGGCCGTCCCAGGGCCAGATGGGAAGAGGTCAGCCAGCTACTACTCAGTTAGATGGAGGCTAGACAACCGGTGCTTCAGCTAGATTCTATGCCCTTCCGAGGCCAGATGCATTGGCCTCATACGCCATTATCACAGGTATTATTTTCGTCGGTGGTAGGGATGCTTCTGTATTATTTGACCCGTGGTCTACTTATTCATATGTATCATCTCAGTTTGCTCATTTCCTAGTTATTTCTCCTGAGCCTTTAGGTGTTCCTGTTCATGTGTCCACCCCTGTGGGGGATTCTGTGGTTGTGGATCGGATCTACCGGTCTTGTGTGGTTACTTTCAATGGTTTTGAGACTAGAGCAGATCTTCTGTTGCTTGATATCATTGATTTTGAGGTCATCCTGGGCATGGATTGGTTGTCTCCATATCATGTCGTCCTTGATTTCCATGCCAAGACTGCTTCGCTAGTGATACCAGGATTTTTGAGATTGGAGTGAAAGGGTTCCACGGTTAACATACCTAGCAGGGTTATTTCCTTCCTGAAGGCTCGACACTTGGTTGAGAAAGGGTGTTTGGACTATCTAGCTCATGTTCGAGACGTGACCGCAGAGTCTTCGACGATTGATTCAGTGCTAGTAGACCTGAAGTTCGTTGATGTTTTTCCTTCTGATCTTCCTGGCATGCCTCCGGATCGCGACATTGATTTTTGTATTGATTTGGCTCCAGGCACTCAGCCTATATCTATTCCACCATACCGTATGGCTCCTAAGGAGTTGAAGGAGCTGAAGGAACAGTTAGAGGAGTTGTTATCAAACGGGTTTGTTAGGCCCAGTGTATCACCTTGAGGCGCAGTAGTGCTATTTGTGAAGAAGAAGGATCGGACCATACAGATGTGCATTGATTACCGTCGGTTGAATAAGGTCACCATCAAGAACAAGTACTTGTTGCCTCGTATTGATGATTTGTTCGACCAGCTGCAGGGTGCTAGGGTGTTCTGTAAGATCGACCTGAGGTCAGGGTATCATCAGCCGAAGATTCGGGACTCGGATGTTTCGAAGACTGCATTCAGGACTAGATATGGCCACAATGAGTTTCTGGTGATGTCCTTCAGTTTGACTAATGCCCCGGCGGCATTTATGGATTTGATGAACCAGGTATTCAGGCCTTACATTGATTCCTTTGTTTTCATCTTCATTGACGACATCTTGATATATTCACATAGCCTGGGGGAGCACGAGCATCATTTGAGAGTAGTGCTTCGGACCTTGTGAGAGCAGAAGTTGTACGCTAAGTTCTCCAAGTGTGAGTTTTGGCTTGAGTCAGTAGCATTCGTGGGGCATATTGTGTCCGGATAGGGTATTAAGTTAGATCCCAAGAAGAATGAGGCGGTTCAAAGTTGGCCACGTCCCACTTCAGTGACCGAGATCAGGAGTTTCCTAGGTTTAGCGGGTTATTATTGGTGATTTATGCAGGGCTTCTCATTTATTGCATCACCTTTGACTAGACTGACCCAGAAGGGTGCCCCATTTATTTGGTCCGATGATTGCGAGGAGAGCTTTTAGAGGCTTAAGGTAGCTTTGACTATGGCACAAGTTCTTGTGTTACCTTCCGGTGTAGGGATGTATACGGTATATTGTGACACTTCACGCATTGGTTTGGGATGTGTATTAATGTAGGAGGGGCGAGTTATTGCATATGCTTCGCGTCAGCTAAAGATTTATGAGAAGAATTACCCCGTGCACGATCTGGAGTTGGCAGCGATTGTTCATGCTCTTAAGATATGGAGGAACTATTTGTATGGGATGCCTTGTGAGGTTTATACCAATCACTGCAGCTTACAACATCTGTTCAAGGAGAGGGACCTTAATTTGAGGCAGCGCAGGTGGCTTGAGTTACTAAAGGATTATGACATTACCATTCTTTATCATCCGGGCAAGGCGAATGTAGTCGCGGATGCCTTAAGCAGAAAGGCGGAGAGTATGGGTAGCCTAGAATTCATTCCAGTAGAGGAGAGGCCACTAGCCTTGGACATTCAGTCCGTGGCTAAAAGACTTGTGAGGTTGGACATTTCTGAGCCCAGCTGGGGCAGATTAAGGCCCGACTGTACGATGATCCACATTTGGAGGTTCTCAGAGAGACGGTGCTTCAAGGAGGTTCCAAGGAGGTTTCTATTGGCAAGGATGGTATGCTGCGGCTTCAAGGCCGTCTATGTGTCCCTAATTTTGATGGGCTCAGGGAGAGGATTTTAGATGAGGCCTACAGTTCGAGGTACTCCATTCATCCGGGGTGCCACGAAGATGTATCGTGACTTGAGGTAGAATTACTGGTGGCGCAGGATGAAGAAAGATATCATGGAGTATGTAGCTAAATTTTTGAATTGACAGCAGGTCAAGTGTGAGCATCAGAGGCTAGGTGGACTTCTTCAGCGGATGCCCATTCCGAAGTGGAAGTGGGAGAACATCACCATGGATTTTGTAGTATGGTTTTCGCGGACCTTGCGGAAGGTTGATTCAGTATGGGTCATTAAGGATAGGTTGACCAAGTCGGCCCATTTCATTCCTGTGGCGACTACCTATACAGCAGAGAGATACGCTCAAATTTATATTCGGCAGATAGCCCGATTGCATGGTGTGCCGGTCTCCATCATATCAGATAGAGGCTCTCAATTCACCTCCCATTTATGGAGAGCCATTTAGAGTGAGTTGGGGACCCATGTAGAGATTAGCACGGCATTCCATCCTCAGACCGACGGGCAGTTGGAGCTGACAGTTCAGATTTTAGAGGATATGCTTAGAGCTTGTGTGATTGACTTTGGAGAGTAGTGGGATCAGTTCTTGCCATTAACAGAGTTTGCATACAATAACAACTATCAGTCTAGCATAGAGATGGCCCTATATAAGGCTTTATATGGTCGCCGTTGTCGTTTTCCTATCGGGTGGTTTGAGCCTGGTGAGGCTAAGTTGCTTGGTACAAGATGCCTTGGATAAGGTAAAGCTGATTCAGGAGAGGCTCTGCACAGCTCAGTCTAGAAAAAAGAGTTACACGGATCAGAAGGCACGTGATGTATCATTCATGATTGACGAGAAGGTTCTCTTGAAAGTCTCGCCGATGAAGGGCATTATGAGTTTCGGGAAGAAAGGCAAGCTAAGCCCAAGGTTTATTGGTCCCTTTGAGGTGTTGAGGCGAGTTAGAGAGGTTGCCTATGAGCTTGTTTTGCCTCCCTGTCTATCGGGACTTCATCCATTTTTTCATGTATTGATGCTTCGGAAGTATCATGCCGACCTATTAAATGTGTTGGACTTCAGTACCATTCAGTTAGATGAGAGCTTGGGCTACGAGGAGGAGCCATTCGCCATTATTGATAGACAAAATCGCCAGTTGAGATCCAAGAGGATTTCTGCAGTGAGGGTCCAGTAGAGGGACTAACCGGTCGAGGAGGCGACCTGGGAGTCCAAGGAGGACATGTGGAGTATATATCCCCACTTATTCACCAGTCCAGGTACTTTTCTATGTCCTTTTAAGGACGAATGTTTGTTTAAGAGGTGGAGAATGTAACGACCGACCGGTCATTTTGCCTTTTAGAACCCCGTTCCCCTAAATAAAGCCTCTCGTACTTGCTTTAACTAATTTACAACATGAGGGGGCGATTTATTCGGGAATTGGAAAGGTTTCGAGTAAATATATGCCCATTTACTTCTTTAAGATTTCTTAAAAAGACCAAGTTTGACTTCGGTCAACATTTTGGGAAAACGGACCCGAATTCGTGATTTGACAATTTCTGAGGGTTCGTGGGAAAATATGGGACCTGGGCGTATGTCCGGAATCGAATTTCGAGGTCCCTAGCCCGATTAATGAATTTTTATCTAAAATTGTTTAATTGAAGTTTTAAGGAATTAAAGAAACTAAGTAATCATTGATTCCCTAGGTATTGGGCTCGGATTTTGGTTCCGAAGCTTGGTACAAGTCCGTAATGTTGTTTAAGACTTTCCCGTAAAATTTGGTGTCAATCTGATTAGTTTAAGGGTGTTTTGACCCATTAGAGAAGAATTAAGAACTTGAAGATTCAATAGTTTGATTCATTTGGTTTTAGGGGGTGATTCCAAGATTTAGCATTGTTTTGGGAGTTCCGAGGGTTCGAGTAAGTCCGCCTCGTGATTTCAGACCTTACTCATTTGATGCTCGGGGCTTCTGAGCCCCACCCGATCATACCGACAAGTCTGATATGATCGGGCGGGGCTCAGCAGCCCCGAGCATCAATTGAGTGAGGTTTGAGCGAAGTTAGAAAGTTGAGGAATAGCCGAAGCATGGTTGCTTCTGTCATAACCGCATCTGCGGTTCTTGGACCGCAGATGCGGTCAGGCCTTCGCAGAAGCGGCCAAGGGTAGGCCCAGGGAAAACCGTAGAAGCGGTCACGACACTGCAAAAGTGGTTCCGCTCAAGCGGATATTCGACCGCAGAAGTGGTCCATCCAAATTGGGTCAGAACTGCAGAAGTGCCCCAAAACCGTAGAAGCGGTTTCTTCAGAAGCGGAAAAGGCACCGCAGAAGTGGTAATCGCTGGGGGCAGAGAGTTTATTTAATTCGAACTCAAAGCCATTTTTATCATTTCCCACTCCACACTTGGGCGATTTGGGTGCTTCCAAAGAGAGGGTTTCAACATAACATTGCAAGGTAAGTGATTCTCATTCATTATTAGTTTAAATATGTGTATATTAGGTAGATTAAACACTAAAAATTAGGTGAAATCAAAGGGTTAGAGCTAGACCTAGGCTTATTATAAAACTAAGGTTTAATCATGAAATTTTTCATGAAATGGACTAGAAATCATATATTATTGATCCTTAGGTTGTAGAGAACAATTTCCTTCGAAAAATCTCGGAATCCGGGCACGTGGGCCTGGGGGTCAAAATTTAGGAAACTTGCGGGAAAGGTTGGGAAGTTACATAAATAGTTAGAATTCAACCTTGTAAGTCTTTATTGACTAGTTCTTACTTTATTTAACTTGTTTGTCCTCGTTCGGCTACTAATTGAGGGTTTGGGCTTGTCTTGATATCGGAAGTGCACTTCGGAGCGAGGTGAGTCTCCTTTCTAACCTTGTAAGTGGGAATTGTTCCCATAGGATTAATAAATGAGAATTTGCTGCTATATGCGGGGGCTACGTACGTACTAGGTAACGAGAGTCCATGCGTAGCTACTATGATGTTAATTTTTTGGGTAGTCTAGGACCCACATCATGCCTAATTTGAAGGTATCTTTTACTTAAATTTCAAACATGATCATTTATGATATGCTAGAGACTTGAGAGAAACGAAAAGTGAACATATGAACTTGTTAAACCTTTGTAATAATTTCCTTGTATAAAAATAAGCCTTGTATACATCTGGTCGACGCCCCCTTTTTTTCCTAAGAGCGGAATCGGGTTCACGACATTAGGGAAGACAACTCTATTCCCACTTTGGGAATTGGGTTTTAGATTTTGAAGAGTCGCCACCTAATGATTATAGTGCATTAGGACACTTTAAGAAGAATTATTGATGAAAACCAGAGTTGGGTAACGGCTTGAAATTATCCCGAGAGGAAGGTGTTAGGAACCCCTCAAGGTCCACTAGTGTGGTTACCAGCCATGCTACCATTGTCACTTTAAATGCAAGCAAATAGGTAAACAAGCAAGTGTTGCAAATACGAAAAAACTGTTACAAATAAAGATTTAAAGAGGCTGAAATTTAGAAGATAACAGTTTTGCAATTTAAGAAGAGATACGCAATGAGGGAAGAGATCAAATAATGATGCAAATAACTGAGGGAAATAAACAGAAGCGGAAGTTTGAAAAGGTTTTGGGAAACTTTTGAAAAAAATCTGAAAATAACAAACTAATGAAGAGGGAGGGGGTCCTAGGTTCATACATTATATCGATCATTCGCATAATACCGGTACCTGATTGTACGCGTAGTGTTATCGTTTAATCATCATCTCCATGTCTACCTTTCCCACCCCGTTAAGGTATTAAAGCGCGGAACGGTATCGTTTACCTACTTCATGCTATTAACCATCCCAAACTATCAGTCCCGGGGTGTTAGGACTTCTAATTCTAAAAGGGAAGAAAGGGATTGGGCCTTCATGGAGTTTTAACGGATAAAATTCTAGTTGCGACATTCAAAACAAGTAACAAGTAAAAGGGGAGAACAAATAGTCATACAAGACTCAAATTAACCCCAGAAATCAAACAATCATTTAGTTTAGCATGCCTTAACAAATACTAGTTTGGTCTTAGATTAAAATTTAAGCAGCGAACGGACTGGTTCAACATATGTGTTTTAGGCAGAAAGTCTGCATTAGGCAACTTGGATACCGTTGTTAGGTATTAAGGTATTTTAAGCGAGTGATTTTAAAAATATTGGTTTCAGAAAAGTAGTCTAATGCAGAAGAATTTTGAAAAGAGAGTATGGACTGTAGTAAATTGAGAAATGAGTAAAAGAATTATCAGGTTGTTCAAGTATAAAACACAGAAATGGTTGTGAAAGAGTTTCAGAGACAGAAATATCTAAGGAAAAAGTAAGTTGCAAAACCGTTTTAAAAGACAATTTCAGGGACTGAGTAAAACGTTTAGACAGAATGTTTAGAAAGAAACCGTTTCAGAAAGAGATACAGATTTGAAGAACTTAAAAGTATACTGGTTCAGAGGGTTTTATTCAAAGATTGGGGCTTTTGAAAACGTTACTGAATTAAGACGTTTAAGGACCAATTAACGGACTCTTATTGCTTAGAACGAATCAGTCGAGTTTGATGCAAAATCCTATAGGCATGATATCTATTTTCGATTTTTTTAAAGCCTGTTATTGAACTTGTAAAAGATGATTGCGTTAATTAACCTTACAGTTTGCCTAATGCATATGCATTCCTTATAGGCATGATTTCTATATGCATTGATTGCATGAACGTTAAGTGGTATAGGCAAGATCTCTAGTGATTTGCAATATGATTAAACATTAAGCCTTATATGCAGAATTTCTAGATGACTTGCAGCATAATTAAATGTTAAAACCTATAGGCATGGTATCTATGGTGACTTTGAATCAGAAATATGTCACTCCTAACCCAGCCAAAGCTCCAGAAAATCCCTCCCAGTGGGTCAACCCCAAAAAGACCTGTGCGTATCACTCCGGCATGAGGGGGCATACCCTTGACGAGTGTCGTTCATTGAAAAAAAAGATTCAAACCTTGATCGAAAATAAGGTCATCGTAGCAAAGGAGCCCGCTCCTAGCGTTCGAAACAACCCCCTGCCTGACCATAAAGGTGGAGGCATTCATATGATCGAGATCGAGGATGATTGGGACCCTAAAGGATCGATAGGTTTGATTGCTGAAGGGGATGAACCGAAGAAGCCAGTGGTTACACTTAACCCAATCATTGTACAGAATCATCCCTCCAAGGACGACGAAGTAAATATGTCTATACCTCTTGAATTTGAAGTACCTTCATCTACAAAGACCTCCGGGCCAATCGAGGTTGATTTTGGAGTTTCGAAGGCACCTACACTCTTTGAAATTGTTGTGCTACCACCAAAGGTGCCTATTCCGGTGGCAATGACTGACATAACACCATTCCACTCGAATGATGTACCATGGGATTACACTGCCGAAGCCAGGAGGAAAGGAAAGACCAGGATAGGAGAAATAATTGCCGCGCAAGGAATGACTAGAATAGGGAGGGTCTACACCCCAGAGCACCTAGCCGAGTCCGGTAAGCAAGCCCCGGGACGTCCTATTGAAATAGGACCCGGCGATCTTTAGAGGAAAATACAGGCTAAGGAGTACTCGGTCGCTGAACAGTTGAATAAAACACCAGCACAGATATCTATCCTGGCTCTTCTGCAGAGTTTAGACGCTCACAAGAATGCCTTAATGAAGATACTGAGCGAAGCCTATGTGCCCAGCAATATAACCGGGGGTGAAATGGAGAATATGGTGGGGCAAGTGCTAGATAGCCATAAAATAACTTTCCATAAAGATGAGTTGCCAGTAGAAGGTCTGAGCCACAATAAGGCACTGCACATCACCGTGCAATGCGAAGATTATTTCATCACTAGAGTCCTGATTGATGGGGGATTGTACCTCAACATTTGTCCGCTTGTAACTCTCAGAACTCTGGAGAAAGGCCTACACGAGATCAAAGACGGGGCTATCAATGTCAAAGCCTTCGATGGGTCTCAGAGATCCACTATTGGAGAAATCAGCCTATGCTTGCAAATGGGGCCAACCTGGTTCGACGTCGACTTCCAAGTAATAGACGTCCCGGCATCCTACAACTTGCTGTTAGGATGCCCCTGGATCCACACTGCTGGAGCCATAGCCTCGACCCTGCATCAAGCGTTAAAGTTCAAATGGAACCACCAAGAAGTGATCATTCATGGCGATGGTAGTAGCCCCATATATAGTCGCTAGACCATCCCAATGATCGGGGGCAGAAGGAGAATAGGCGGAGAAACATACCACCACATCGAAAGGGTCAACGCTGTAGACAAGGACAAGTGATGGGACAACAAGATCGAAAGTATCCTGAATTGGCATGGGTATGAGCCTGGAAAGGGACTTGGTAAGAATCTTCAGGGGAT
>MU685374.1:3725-46858 GCA_026770625.1 Nicotiana glauca
ATATATATATATATACATACTTAGATTTCGGGATATGCCGTTTAGCGAATTTCACGGCCTCCCCCAAAATAATAACGCGTTAGTCTCTTGAGGCGCGTATTAATAATTTCACTTTCTTAAACTCGGGTGCTCATTTATGTGACCCAAATCCAAGTCTTAATGGAGTCGAAATATGTCAATAACCACGGGTACATTGATGTGACGTGGTTTGAGATGTGTTTTCACGACGTTGCAATTCTTATAAAATAATAATAATAAAAAACGGTCGAAAGTTAAAATTTGCACATATGTTAAAGCATGTAATAAAATCAGATAATTAAGCCAAATATGACAGTTGAGCGACCGTGCTAGAACCACGGAACTCGGGAATGCCTAACACCTTCTCCCGGGTTAACACAATTCCTTATCCGGATTTCTGGTTTGCGGACTGTTAAATAGAGTCAAACCTTTCCTCGATTCGGGATTCAAACCGGTAACTTGGGACACCATAAATCTCTCAAGTGGCGACTCTGAATCTCTTAATAAAAGAATCCCGTTTTGATTGTCCTTTAATTGGAAAAACTCCCTTTACCACGCCCTTCGCGGGGAGCGGTAGCGCCAAAAGGAGGTGTGACAGAAACTAACGGTGTAGTTGTAGCTGTATATATTGCTAGGGTTTAGGTTTGAACTTTTATTTTGTTTTGTTTTTTTTTTGTTTTTTATAACTGTTGATTTGAAAAACATGACATCTTGGAATTATGAGAATTTAGGTATAGATAATTCTACTATTGATCTACATACATATTTTGAAGGAAAACACCTGTGGCAAAATTTTCAAAATGTTCCTAAGAGCGAGTTATATGCACCAGCTCAATCTTATTTGTGGAATGTGTGTGGTAGAAAAAATGGTCACTTTTATGATTGTGCTTATATTTCTTATCTTCCCCCAACCCCTTACTATGATGATTCTACCTTTTCTTATGAAGTTAACAAGAATAAATAACCTGGGGATGCATACCTAAAGGAGATCAATGATATGTTAAAGTGCCCTGTGAAACAAAATAATGAAAAACAATTGCAGATAGAAAGGCAAGAGGCAACTATTCGCAAGTTGGAGGCTCAATTGAGTCAAGTGGTTGGAGCTTTTAATGCTCAACAAGCCAATATTGAGGATAGTAGCCAAGAAGAGTAGGAATATGAGGTGTTAATTGGGGAGGTCAAAGTAGAACATCAACAACCTAGCCAACTACAATTTGAGGATGTCAATGTTGAAGAAGTGAGACTAGAGTTAGTCAAGGACATTGAGAATGTCAATGTTGAGGATGCTGAAAGTCCTGAAGTTCATGTGTGGGAGCGCATTGGTCCTCACTCAAAACATTTTTCTACATTGTGCTTGGATGACGATATGGAAATAGAGCCATCCGAGCTGATTGAGAAGTCAAGGAATGAGGAACAAGGTGCCTACATTCTGAAATTTTTCTTGCCAGAAAGACATGACTACATACCTCATCTAAAAGCCAAGAAGTGTAGAATAGTACAATTATTGCTTGGGAAAATTAGATTTGTTCTTCTACCCCTGAAGCATAGCCAAAAACTTGATGCCAAATTGCGGCCTCAATTCATAAGTTCAATGTGGAGGGAAAAGGTGATTCACGTCGTGCCGCGACGTCAAATCAAGCACTTGTTGGGAGGAAAACCAGCTTTATTGCTTTCTTTTATTTATTTTTTATTTATTTTTAGTTGTATTATTTTCGTAGTGTCATTTTTTTATTTTTTCTAGGAGCATGGAAAGCAAAGTTATTGGAAGGATGCAACAACAAACCAAATGGTTGGAACTAAGTGTGAGGTACCCGCACGAAGGACCAAGTTTGGGAGAAGTCTGAGTATCCCATGAGTTGTTAGTGCTTCATCATTTGGCCTACCAGGGAGTCTCTTTTACACTTTTATTAGTTATGGTGTGCATTGGGGACAATGCACAATTTTAAGTGTGGGGTGAGGAGATTGTTTGGGTGACTTTCTATACTATTTTAGTTGTGTTAGTTTAATTGAATAATTTTTATATTTTTTTAGAAAAAATGAAAAAAAAAGGATTGGAATTTTCCCGATAATGGATCTATTAGACTATTTTCTTGAGGTATTTAAGTCTAAAGAAAAAAAAATAAAAAGATTTTCTTTTGTTAGGTAGAGTAGCAATTACCCCTTGGTTTTTCTTTAAACCACGGTTCTTTCCCAAGTATTTTATTTGAACCGGGTGTAGTTAGTTTTTTTGGGAGTAGGAGCCATTGTGTTGTGCTTTGAATTGAAGCAATATCTCTTGACTTGGTTATGCTTTGAGAATAGTGAGTACTTTGGTTGTGATGCTTAGCCTCAATTTTTGACTATTGTATAAGTACCTTAAATTTTATGATCTTAACTTTGCTTAACTTCTTGGACTAGAGTGTCTATAAAACCAATCCTAAGTGAGTTATGTGCCATGTGCGTGTAAGGATTTGTTAAATTCTGTGCATTGCATTTGATGCATGGAACTTGCCTGTGACGACCCAAAGGGTCATCACCTGTTTTCTTAATCATTCCGTACTTCCGAGGCCTTAAAAACCTCATTTACAGTTGCCTCAATTTGCGTGTGCAGTCTAGGCGTGTAGCCGGAAAACATAAATATCAAATTATGTGAAAATGCTAAATTTTGGTATTAAAATGAATAAATTTGACTTCGGTCAACATTTTGGTTAAACGGACCCGAACCAGTGATTTGACGGTCCCGGAGGGTCCGTAGGAAAATATTGGACTTGGGCGTATGCTTGGAATCGAATTTTGTGATGACCCCTATTTTCTTACCATTCCGTGATTCCGAGGCCTTGAAAACCTCATTTTTAGTTGCCTCGATTTGCGTGCGCAGTTTGGGCGCGTAGTCAGAAAGCTTAAATGTGTAATTTAGTGAAAAATGCTAAAACTTGATATTAAAATAAGTAAGTTTGACTGTGGTCAACATTTTGGGTAAACGGACCAGGACCCGTACCCGGACCCGGACCCGGACCCGTGATTTAACAGTCCCGGAGGGTCCATAGGAAAATATGGGACTTCGGTGTATGCTCGGAATCGAATTCCGAGGTCTCAAGCCCAAGAAATAAATTTTTAACTAAAATTGTTTTTTTGAAATTATTAAGGAAAATTGAAATGAAAATTGATTAGAACATATTGGTATCAGGCCCGTACTTTCGTTCCGATGCCCGGTACATGTCTTATATGTGGTTTAAGACATTTCTGTGATGTTTGGTTGAAATCGGACGTCGTTTGACGTGTATCGAACTTAAAACTCTAAAATTGAATGTTAATGAAATTTGAAGGAAAATAGTGATTTTGAGGTTTGATTAATTGATTTTGATGTTATTTTGGCGATTTCATCGCACGGTTGTGTTCGTAGGATGTTGTTGAGTTAGTGTACTGGTTGGTTAGGAGCCCCGAGGGCTCCTGAGTGTTTCGGGGGTGTTTCGGAGTGGGTTCGAACTTAGAAAAGTAGCAGGTTCTTGCTTCAACTGTGCAGGTCCCTTTTTGTTCTTTGCGTTCGCGAATCCTGCTTCGCGTTCGCAAAGCCCTGGGTTGTCACTTCATCGCGTTCGCATACTTGCCTCGCGTTCGCATAGAGTCATTTGAATCTGAGGACTCAGCTTTCTTTTACTCTTTGCGTCCGCATATATCCACTTGAAAACGCGTAGTATTGCAGAACCCTTCATCGCGTTCGCGTAAATGTCCACGCGTTCGCGTAGACCAAGTCCTGGACCTCCCCAACTTTTCCTCTTCGCGTTCGCAGTCTTACCATCGCGAACGCGATGCCCTGCACAGTTTACCCTTCGCGAATGCGAACCTTTTCTGCGAACGCGTAGGGCAATTTTGCCCAGTTATTTAAGATGTCCAAAACAGAACACTGACGGGAATTTTTCATCAAACACACGAACTCCTTCTTCTCCAAGGTTCTAGAGCGACTTTTAGAGCATTTCTTCATCAAAGCTTTTGGGGTTAGTAAATCTTAACTCGTTTTCTTCATTTTCTATCAATAATTGTTGAATCCCTAATCCTAAAACATGTAATTTAGGGTAGAAATTGGGGGAATTGGGTAGAGTTAGGGCTCTTTACTTTTTCTTGATTTAGATATCGTTTTGAGGTCGTATTGAAAACAAATTAAGTATTCGGGCTCGTGGGGGAATGGGTGATATGAATTTGGTCTGAACCTTGTGTTTTGGCAAAGCAGGCCCTGGGTCGATTCTTGTAATTTTGGGAAGAAAGATTGAAAAATCTATAAATAGGCATTGGATTTGATTTGTTTAGCATATATTGATATTATAAAAGGGACAACAGGGGTTGCTCTGATGGTAAGCAACCTCCACTACGAACCGAAAGGTTGTGAGTTCGAGTCTCCCCAAGAGCAAGGTGGGAAGTTCTTGGAGGGAAGGATACCGGGGGTCTATTTGGAAATAACCTCTCTACCCTAGGGTAGGGGTAAGATCTGCGTACACACTACCCTCCCCAGACCCCACTAAGTGGGATTATACTGCGTTGTTGTTGTTGTATATTGATACTATAAAGTCATTATTGTACATATTTGATTGACTTGGAGCCGAATTCGAGAGGGAAAGCGGTTGTTGTGGATTGATTTGGCCGTGGAAGTTGAGGTAAGTGTTTGGTCTAACCTTAGCTTGAGGAAATAGGAGTTGAGTCTTATTTGCTACTTGCAAATTATCGAGTACGATGTATAGGCATGGTGACGAGTATCTATACATTAGTGTCTAGCATGACCGTTAGTGCTTATATTTCAAATATGCAGGTTTTGTTATAACTTCCATACTTAACTGATGATTTCTATATGTGGTAAAGAGTATGTGAAAGGAAATTGTGATCTTTGAACTTCTTGGAGGCGTTGGTTCGAGTTGAAATACAAATTGTGAAGGTATATGAGATAATTAAATCTTTTGAGCATTGGCTCAAGTGATAATGTGAACTATGAGATGAAAGTGAAAGAAAGAGAAAGAGTTATTGGTTTATTCCCTTGTCGGGATGTTTCGTTGTTTTGTTGATTTTCTCCCTTGCCGAGATATGGAAACTCAATGATATTGTTCCCTTGCCGAGATTTAACTGTTTAATTTCATTCCTTTGCCGGGATTTCTATCATTATTTGTTTACTTCCTTTACCCTTATGTGTGATTGTTGTTTGGGTGAGGAAGAGTGATAAAGCACGAAGGGTGATGCCGTATATTTTTTGATATTTTGAGGAAACAGTGTAAAGCACGAAGGGTGATGCCGTACACTACTTGATATTGTGAGGAAAGAGTGTAAAAGATGAAGGGTGATGCTGTGTCGTACAATGTACCATTCCGTACTGATATTCATTGATTATACTGTGAAGAAAGAGAGTAAAAACATGAAGGGTGATGTCGTGTACATGATTATTGATACGATTGATTTGGTGAGGACGAGAATAAAGCACGAAGGGTGATGCCGTGCAAGTTTGTGATTTCTGATTCTTATTGATATTCTGTCCTTATTGTTTCTTTCTTTATCTGCGGTTACTTATTTGAAATTGTTACCTCCCCACAGCATGTTCCGCATCCTTTATTAATTGGTTACTTCCTGTATTTATATATATATATATATATATATATATATATATATATATTCGAACTGCACAAGTTTACTTGGTTGTTTGGTTCTAGCCTTGTCACTACTTCGCCGAGGTTAGGCTGGGCACTTACCAATACATGAAATCAATTGTGCTGATACTACACTCTGTATTATTTTGCACAGATCCAGGTTTTGGACAGCAGCAACAGTAACATGGGAGCAGGCCTTCAGTCCAGCGAGACACCGAGGTAGCCTTGCAGGCGTCCGTAGGCCCGGCGTCTCCCCTATCTTTTACTTTAGATTGTTATATAATTTTATTCGAGACAAACATATATACTTCTTTCAGACATTGTATGTAGTATTCTTAGATGTTCGTGAGTATTGTGACACCGGTCTTGGGTTGAGGCTTAGTTGAATTCTTTCGCATTTCTATTCAGCTTTTCATTAATTTAAGACTTCTGCTTATTTAGTTAAATCAGTTGCTTTTATTGTAATGCTGACAATTATTAAAAAGGATTATGTTGTTAATGATAAAGTAATTAATGTTTGGCTTGCCTAACTCCCAATAGTAGGCGCCATCACAACTCTTGAGGGTGGGAAATCCGAGTCGTGACAAGTTGGTATTAGGTTACATAGGTCTCACAACTCACGGACAAGCTTGGTAGAGTCTGAGGGATCGGTACGGAAACGTCTGTATTTATCCCCCAGAGGCCATAGAGTTAGGAAACTTCACATTTGTTCTTTCCTGTCATGCGGTTTTGTTTCTCAAATACTAATTGAATTTCTTCTCTGTTCTTAGCAGATGGCGAGAACACGCGCTTCCTCATCTACCGCTCAGCAGCTTGAGCCCCCAAAAGCAGCTCCCGCCAGGGGCAGAGGGCGAGGGCGAGGTTGTGCCAGAGGCCGAGGTAGGGGCAGAGCTCAGCCCTGAGCAACAGCACCAGTTGCGAAGCCTCAGGTTTATTTCGAGGAGGAGGTTCCAGCCCCGGCAGTTCCAGTAGGCCCAGCTCAGGTCCCAGAGGGGTTCATTGCCACCCCAGTTCTTCAGGTCGCTCTAGTCCAATTGGTAGGCCTCATGGAGAGTGTCACCCGAGCGGGTTTTCTTCCAGTAGCACCCCAGTTCTTCAGGTCGCTCTAGTCCAATTGGTAGGCCTCATGGAGACTCTTGCTACACGCACTCTGGAGCAAGTAGCTCCCTATGTTCAGGTTCAAGTAGTTTAGCCAGCTGTGGCGGTTCGGCCAGGTATAGTGGCTCAAGTCGGAGATGGAGCGGCTATGTCCGCCGATGCTTTGTGGAGACTAGACAGGTTCACCAAGCTCTTCACTACTACATTCAACGGTGCTTCTTCAGAGGATCCCCAGGATTTCTTATATAGCTGCCACGAGGTTCTTCGGAACATGTGTATTGTTGAGACCAATGGGGTTGATTTTACCCCTTCTGCCTATCTGGATCCGCCAACACTTGGCGGGGAGATTATTTCTTAGACAGATCAGCAGGGTCGCCGTCTTTGACTTGGGAGCAATTTTAAAAGTTGTTTTTGGAAAAGTTTCTCCCCGTTACTCAGAGAGAGGCTCTTCGAAGACAGTTCGAGTGCCTCAAACAGGATTCCATGACGGTCACTCAGTATGAGACCAGGTTCATCGATCTAGCTTACCATGCTCTTGTCATACTCCCTACCAAGAGAGAGAGGGTACTAACCGTGCACCCGTATTAAAATAGCGGGACTCAGTGGGTACAGCTAGTCGGGTTCGCAAAGCGATGTTTGTTTGATTCAACCGATTCGTCTTCAGATGGCTCGGGAGACTGGTAGTGAGACGAGCTTTTAGGAGGCGGCCAGTGTGGCCCGCTGAGTTGAGATGGTTCTGTCACATGGAGGAGGTCATTGGTCGGAGAAGAGGCCCTATCACTCAGGCAGATTCAGTGGTACCTCGTTTGGAGGTAGAGATTCTTATGGTAGAGGCCATCCTCATAGGCCTTTTTCAATCATCTCTCCAGGTCTCTCATGGCACTCCAGGTGGTCGTGGTTCTTAGCTGTATGATTCTGATCAGCATTCTTTACAGTGCAACACCACCACCTATCAGTGCACCACCACTTCAAAGCTTCCGAGGTGGTCATTCGGGTCGACATGGTCAGTCTCAGATTCCTCAGCAGCCGAGGTGTTGCTACATATGTGGTGATCCTAGTCATATTGCTAGATTTTGCCCTTGAGCACCCGGTAGTTTGCAGCAGTAGGGTTCTCATGCCATGGTACAAGCATTAGGTTTTCCACAGCTCGCCCAGCTAGCTAGAGGTGCTAGAGGTGGAGGTAAAGGTCATAGAGGTGGAGCTCAGGCCGCTAGAGGTGGAGACCAGCCAATAGTCGTCCATCCTAGAGAGGCAGTTTAGGGTGGTGGGGCCTATCCCCGATGTTATGCTCTTCTAGCCAGGTCAGAGGCTGAGTCTTCAGATGTAGTCATTACAGGTACTATTCTCATCTGTGATAGGGATGCTTCAGTGCTATTTGATCCAGGGTCTACATATTCGTATGTGTCCTCTTATTTTGCACCGTACCTGGTCATGCCTAGTGATCCACTAAGTATTCCTGTTTATGTATCTACACCGGTGGGTGATTCTATTGTAGTCGATCGAGTTCGTCATTCTTGTGTTGTGGTTATTGGGGGTCTTGAGACCCGTATTGATTTGTTGCTTTTAGACATGGTATATTTCGATGTTATATTGGGGATAGATTGGTTATCCCCTTATCATGCTATCTTGGACTGAGATGCCAAGACCGCGACCTTAGCCTTACTAGATTTGCCCCTAGGTCACTCTACCCGCAGTGTTATTTCATACGTGAAGGATCGGCGTATGGTTGAGAAGGGTTGTTTGGCTTATTTGTCTTATGTGCGCGATTCCAGTGTTGAGGTTCCCTCTATTGATTCGTTACCCGTGGTTCTTGAGTTTCATGATGTTTTTCCTTCAGACCTGCCAGGGATTCCACCCGATAGGGACATTAATTTTTGCATTGATCTGGCTCCGGGCACCCAGCCCATTTCTATCCCATCGTATCGCATGGCCCTACCAGAGTTGAAAGAGTTAAAGGATCAGTTGTAGGATTTTCTTGAGAAGGGTTTCACTATACCAAGTGTTTTGCCTTGGGGTGCGCCGGTGTTATTTGTGAAGAAAACGGATGGTTCGATGAGAATGTGCATTGATTACTGTCAATTGAATAAGGTTACAATCAAGAATAAGTATCCATTGTCGAGAATTAGCGACTTTTTTGATCAACTTCAGAGTGCCAAGGTATTTTCAAAGATATACTTGAGATTTGGTTACCATTAGTTGAGGATTAGGGCACTCGATATAGGCATTACGAGTTCTTGGTCATGTCGTTTGGGTTAACAAATGCCCCAGCAGCTTTTATGGACTTGATGAACCGAGTGTTCAGGCCTTATTTGAACTTGTTCATGATAAACTTCATTGATGATATACTGATATACTTCCGCATCCAGGAGGAGCACGAGTAGCATCTCAGAGTGGTTCCTCAGACTCAAAAGGATAGTCAGTTATATGCTAAGTTCTCGAAGTGTGAGTTCTGGTTGAGTTCGGTTGCATTCCTGGGTCATGTTTTGTCAGCAAAGGGTATTCAGGTTGACCCGAAGAAGAATGAGGCAGTCAACAACTGGCCTAGACCAGTATCAGCTATAGAGATTCGGAGTTTCTTGGGGTTGGCAGGCTACTATCGTCGATTTGTGGAGGGGTTCTCATCTATTGAAGCCCCAATAACCAGGTTGACCCAGAAGGGTGCCCAATTCAGATGGTCTGATGAGTGTGAGGCGAGCTTTTAGAGGCTCAAGACAGCTATGACTACGACACCGGTATTAGTTTTGCCCACAGGTTCAGGGCCTTATAAAGTCTATTGTGATGCTTCCCGTATTTGGCTTAGCGCAATATTGATGCAGGATGGAAGTGTCATTGCCTATGCTTCGAGCAGTTGAAGATCCATGAGAAGAATTATCCAGTTCATGATCTAGAGTTGGCAGCCATTGTTCATACATAGAAGATTTGGAGGCATTATCTATATGGTGTGACATGTGAGGTGTACACTGATCATAAGAGTCTTCAGTACTTGTTCAAGCGAAAGTAGTTGAATTTGAGATAGATAAGGTGGTTGTAGTTGTTGAAGGATTATGATGTCACCATTTTGTATCACCCGGGGAAGGCCAATGTGGTGGCCGATACCTTGAGTAGGAAGTCAGCCAGCATCGGCAGTCTTGCTTATATTTCGGTCAGCTAGAGACCGCTTGCTTTGGATGTTCAGGCCTTGGCCAAGCGATTTGCGAGGTTTGATATTTCTGAGCCTAGTTGAGTGTTGTCTTGCACGGTCACTCGTTCTTCATTATTGGAGCGTATCTGTGATTGGCAGTTTGATGATCCCCATTTGTGTGTCCTTAGAGACACGGTGCAGCGGGGAGGTGCCAAGCAGGTGACATTAGATGATGATGGTGTTTTGAAATCGTAGGGGCGAGTTTGTGTGCCCAATGTTGATGGGATTCGAGAGTTGATCTTAGCGGAGGACCATATTTCCCGATATTCTATTCACTCGGGTGCCGCGAAGATGTATCAGGATTTGCGGTAACATTATTGGTGGCGTAGAATGAAGAAGGATATTGTTGCATATGTGGCACAGTGTTTGAATTGTCAGTAGGTTAAGTATGTGCATCAGATGCCTGGTGGATTATTTAAGAGAATTGAGCTTCCCGAGTGGAAGTGGGAGACGATTACCATAGATTTCATTACTGGACTTCCGTTGACCCGGAAGAAGTTCGATGCAATTTGGGTCATTGTTGATAGGCTGACCAAGTCAGCGCATTTTAGTCCTGTGGTAGTCTGTTATTCATCCGAGAGGTTAGCTGAGATCTATATTCGGGAGATTGTTTGCATTCATCATTTTGGACCGAGGTACGTAGTTTACCTCACGTTTCTGGAGAGCAGTTTAGCGAGAGTTAGTCACCCAGGTGGAGTTAAGTACCACATTTCATCCTCAGATATTGGAGGATATGCTCCGGGCTTGTGTTATTGACTTTGGAGGTTCACGGGATCAGTTCTTGCCATTAGCAGGGTTTTCCTAATACAATAGCTACAAGTCGAGTATCCAGATGGCTTCTTATGAGGCTATATATGGTAGGCGGTGTCGATCTCCAGCTGGATGGTTTGAGCTGGGAGAGGCTCGGTTATTGGGTACAGATTTGGTTCATGAGGCCTTGGACAAGGTTAGGATTATTCAGGATAGGCTTCGTACGGCTCAGTCCAGGCAAAAAAGTTATGCAGACTGCAAGGTTCAAAATGTGGCTTTCATGGTAGGTGAGTGAGTATTGCTCCGAGTGTCTCCCATGAGGGGCGCGATAAGATTTGGGAAGAAGGGCAAGCTTATCCATAGGTTCATTGGTCCGTTGGAGATTCTTGATCGAGTCAGAGAGGTTGCTTATAAACTTGAATTGTCGCCTAGCTTATCAACCGTACATCCAGTGTTTCATGTGTCCATGCTTTGGAGGTATCACGGCGATCCAGCCCACGAGTTAGATTTCAGCAGTGTCCAGTTCCACAGGGACTTATCTTATGAGGAGGAGCCGGTAGATATTCTAGATCGGCAGGTTCGTCAATTGAGGTCTAAGTCTTTCCCTTCTGTTTGTGTTCAGTGGAGAGGTCAGCCTCCTAAGGCATCTACCTGGGAGTCCGAGTCCGATATGTGGAGCCGTTATCCTCATCTATTCCTCGACTCAGGTACTTCTTTCTTTTGTCTGTTCGAGGATGAACGATTATTTTAGAGGTGGAGAATGTGATGACCCAAAGGGTTATCACCTATTTTCTTACCTATTCCGTGCTTCTGGGCCTTGAAAACATCATTTTTAGTTGCATCGATTTGGGTGCGTAGTTTGGGCACGTAGCCGAAAAGCTTAAATGTGAAATTCGGTGAAAAATGCTAAAACTTGGTATTAAAATGAGTAAGTTTGACTCCGTTTGATATTTTGGGTAAACGGACCCAGACCCGTGATTTGACGGTCCTGGAGGGTTCGTAGGAAAATATGGGACTTGGGCATATGCCCGGAATCGAATTCCGAGGTCCCAAGACCGAGAAATAAATTTTTAACTAAAACTATTTTTGTGAAATTAGTAAGGAAAATTGAAATGAAAATTGATTAGAACGTGTTGGTATCGGGCCTGTATTTTGGTTCCGGCACCCGGTATATGTCTTATATGTGGTTTAAGACATTTCTGTGAAGTTTGGTTGAAATTAGACGTCGTTTGACGCTTTTCGGACTTAAAACTCTAAAATTAAAAGTTTTTTGAAATTTGAAGAAAAATAGTGATTTTGAGATTTGATTCATTGATTTTGATGTTATTTTGGGAATTTGATCGCATGATTGAGTTCTTAAGATGTTGGTAAGTTATTATATGTGGTTGGTTAGGAGCCACGAGGGCTCGAGAGTGTTTCGGGGGCGTTTCGAACTTAGAAAAGTAGCAGGTTCTTGCTTCAGCTGTGCAGATCCCTTTTTGTTCTTCGCGTTCGCGACGCCTCCTTCACGTTCGCGAAGCCCTGGGTTGTCCCTTCATCGCCTTCGCATACTTGCCTCGCATTTGTGTAGAGTCATTTGACTCTGAGGACTCAGCTTCCTTTTACTCTTCGCATTCGTATATACCCACTCGTGAAAGCGTAGTATTGTAGATCCCCTTCATCGCGTTCGCGTAAATTTCCACGCGTTCGTGTAGACCAAGTCCTGACCCCCCCCCCCCAACTTTTCCTCTTCGCGTTCATAGTCTTACCATCGCAAATGTGATCCCCTGCACAGTTTACCCTTCGCGAACGTGACCCTCTTTCTACGAACGCGGATGGCAATTTTGCCCAGTTATTTAAAATGTCCAAAACAGAACAGTGATGGGAATTTTTCATCAAACACACGAACTCCTTCTTCTCCAAGGTTCTTGGACGACTTTTAGAGCATTTCTTCATCAAAGCTTTTGGGGTTAGTAAATCTTAACTCGTTTTCTTCATTTTCCATCAATAATTATTGAATTCCTAAGCCTAAAACATGTAATTTAGGGTGGAAATTGGGGGAATTGGGTAGAGTTAGGGCTTTTTACTATTTTTTGATTCAGACCTCGTTTTGGGGTCGAATTTGAAAACAAATTATATATTCGGGCTCGTGGGGGAATGAGTGATATGAATTTGATCTGAAGCTCGTGTTTTGACCAAGAGGGCCCGTGGTCGAATTTTGTAATTTTGGGAAGAAAGCTTGAAAAATCTATAATTAGGCATTGGGTTTGATTTGTTTAGCATATATGGATACTGTAAAATCGTTATTGTATAGATTTGGTTGAGTTGGAGCCGAATTCGAGAGGGAAAGCGGTTGGTGTGGATTGATTTGGCCGTGGAAGTTGAGGTAAGTGTTTGGTCTAACCTTAGCTTGAGGGAACAGGAGTTGAGTCTTATTTGCTACTTGCTAATTGTCGATTACGATGTGTAAGCATGGTGACAAGTATCTATACATTGGTGTCTAGCATGACCGTGAGTCCTTATATTGCAAATATCCTTGTTTTGTTATAACTTCCATACTTAACTGATGATTTCTATATGTGGTAAGGAGTATGTGAAAGGAAATTGTGATATTTGAACTTTGTGGAGCGTTGGCTCGAGTTGAAATACAAATTGCGAAGGTATCTGAGATAATTAAATCTTTGGAGCATTGGCTCAAGTGATAATGTGAACTATGAGATGAAAGTGAAAGAAAGAGAAAGAGCTAATGGTTTATTCCCTTGCCCAAACGTTTCGTTGTTTTGTTGATTTTCTCCTTGCCGGGATACGGAAACTCATTGATATTGTTCCCTTGTCAGGATTTAAATGTTTAATTGTATTCCTTTGCCGGGATTTCTATCATTATTTGTTTACTTACTTTCCCCTTATTTGTGATTGTTGTTAGGGTGAGGAAGAGTTATAAAGCACGAAGGGGGATGTCGTGCATTGTTTGATATTATGAGGAAAGGGTGTAAGGCATGAAGGGTGATGCCGTGCACTACTTGATATTGTGGGGAAAGAGTATAAAGCATGAAGGGTGATGTCGTGCCGTACGATGTACCATTCCGTACTGATATTCATTGATTATAATGTGAGCAAAGAGAGTAAAAGCACGAAGGGTAATGCCGTGTACATGATTATTGATATGATTGATTTGGTGAGGACAAGAATAAAGCACGAAGGGTGATGCCGTGCAAGTTTGTGATTCTGATTCTTATTGATATTATGGCCTTGTTGTTTCTTTCTTTATTTGAGATTACTTATTTGAAATTGTTACCTCCCCACAGTATGTTCCCCTTCCTTTATTAATTGGTTACTTCGTGAATTTCTTTTCCATTGTATATATATATATATATATATATATATATATATATATATATATATATATATATATATATATATATATATATATATATATATATTCGAACTGCATAGGTTTACTTGGTTGTCTTGTTCTAGCCTTGTCACTACTTCGCCAAGGTTCGGCTGGTCACTTACCTGCACATGGGGTCGGTTGTGCTAATACTACACTCTGTGCTATGTTGCACAGATCCAGGTTTTGGACAGCAGCAATAGTAGCGTGGGAGCAGGTCTTCAGTCCAGCGAGACACTGAGGTAGCCTTGCAGGTGTCCGCAGGCCCTGCATCTCCCCTATCTTTTACTTTAGACTGTTATATCATTGTATTCGAGGGAAACATATATTTATTTTTTTCAGACATTGTATGTAGTATTCTTAGATGTTCGTGAGTATTGTGACACCAGTCTTGGGTAGAAGCTTATGTTGAATTCTTCCTCATTTCTTTTCATCTTTTCTTTAATTTAAGACTTCCACTTATTTAGTTAAATCCGTTGCTTTTATTGTAATGCTGATAAGTATTAAAAAGGATGATGTTGTTAATGATAAAGTAATTAATGTTTGGCTTGCCTAGCTCCCAATAGTAGGTGCCATCACGACTCCCGAGTATGGGAAATCCGTGTCGTGACAAATTTCGAGGTCCCAAGCCCGAGAAATGAATTTTTGTGTAAAATTGTTTCTGAAAATATTTAAGGAAATTAGAAATGAAATCTGATTAGAAAGTGATGGTATCGGGCCCGTATTTTGGCTCCGGTGCCCAGTAAAGGTCTTATATATGGTTTAAGCACTTTTTGTAAAGTTTGGTTGAAAACGGACGTCGTTTGACGTATTTCAAACTTAAAATGAAAATTTGATGTTTTATGAAAATGTGGAAGAAATTGTGAGTTTTGAGGCTTGATTCGATGTATCTGATGTTATTTTGGCGATTTTATTGCACGAGAAAGTTCGTAGGATGTTTTTGAGGTTGTGTGTATGTTTGGTTTGGAGCCCCAAGGGCTCTGGTTAGTTTTGGATAGGTGTCGGAGTGCATTTTGAAACTTGGGAAAATCTGATATTCCCAATCCTACAATCTTCGCGTTTGCGAAGAAGGACTCGCAAATGCGAGCTTGCCATCGAAAATCCGAAAAGGGGTCTAGCCAACTAGGATCGCAAATGCGACCTCTTGGTCCGCAAATGCGAAGTCGGGCCTGTCGCAAATGCAACACATTAGCTCACAAATGCAAAACACCCTAGATCCTTTAGAGTTCTCAATTGTGAACTCATTTTTGCATTTCCTAAACTTGTTTCCGAACCCACCTTCACATTTCTCACATCTGAGGCCTACATATTTTACACTTAGCCGAATTTTTGAGCCATTTTAACGTTCTTTCAAAACACAAACCTCTCTAGGCGATTTTCCAAGAACATGACTTCTTCCAAATCATTTGTAAGTTGGGTTTTACTCATTTCTTTCAATATTTAACATCATATAACATGTTTTCAACTTAAAATCAAATATTTCAATGGGTGAAGTTGGTGGTTTTGGGTAGAACTTAGGTTTTTTTCAAAAATTGTGGATTCAGACCTCAATTTGAGGTCTGATTTCAAAACAAATTACATATTTGAGTTCGTGGGGGAATGGGTAACCGGGTTTTGGTTCGAAACTCGGGTTTTGACCACGTGGGCCTGGGGGCAATTTTTGGATTTTTTTGGCAAAAGTTTGGGAAATTCATTTTTTACGCATTCAAATTGATTCATTTAGCATTTATTGATGTAATTAAGTAACTTGTGACTAGATTCGAGCGTATTTGTGGAGGAATCGAGGGGTAAAGCTATACTTAAGGCTTGAGTTGAGTTTGAAGCATCGAGGTAAGTGTTTGGTCTAACCTTAGCTTGAGGGAATATGAGTTGAGTCTTATTTGCTACTTACTAATTGTCGAGTACGATGTATAGGTATGGTGACGAGTATATATACATTGGCGTCTAACATGACCGTGAGTCTTTATATTGTGAATATCCTGGTTTTGGTTTAACTTCCATACTTAATTGATGATTTCTATATGTTGTAAAGAGTATGTGGAAGGAAAATGTGATCTTTGAACTTCATGGAGCGTTGGCTTGAGTTGAAATACAAATTGTGAAGGTATATGTGATATGTAAAGCTTTGGAGCATTGTCTCAAGTGATAAAGTGAATTGTGAAGTAAAAGTGAGAAAGAGAAGAGATCATTATGTTGCCCCTTTGCCGGGCTATTGTTGAGTTGTGGTTCCCTTGCATTGTGTTCATAATTGATATGGATATTTAGGTTGATGATTCTTTGTGTTGGGTAAGTATTATGGTTATAGTTGAGAGAGTTAGGTTTTGTAACATGTTTGGTTATATTGAGGTAGTTAGGTATTGTAACATATTTAGGCTTTTTAACTATTAGGATTTTTAATTTAAAAAAAAGAGAAGAAAGAAAAAGAAAAGAAATTAAAAATAAAAGAAGAGGAATATAAGGGAATTGGTTTTCAGGACATGGACTATTTTTAATCTCCAAACCAGCCCAATCGTTTGTCCAAAAACCAAGCCCAATCCCTGCCAAACCCGGTCCAACCCCATCCATACCCAAACGACCCCGTTTTGCCTCAGTTGATCTCAGCCGTTGGATCTTGTCAATCCAATGGCCCAGAATGGTTTGTACATTACTATATTACTCTCCGTAGAGCTGACCCCCCTATCAGGCCCCTCTCACTTCATCTCTCATCTCCTCTGAGACAAACCCTAGTCGCCCATATATTCCCTCATCGCCTCCGCCATGAACCGCCCACCGAAAATCGCTTCCGCCGGCGGCTATGCACCAATCATCCCTAAATTTACACCACAGACTCCCCTTCGCCTAACCATCCTAAATCTCATTCCATCTCCCCTTTCAAAATCCCCAAGCCAAGTCCTTCGATTTCCCCTCAAGCCACTTCAATCTCAGATCTGAGAATATGCAAAAAAAAACCTAGGTCGTACGATTTGGGTTTCTTCCGAAGAGGATTTAAGCAGGAAAAGGTGTTAGCTGTTTGTTCTTCGTGAGAACATTTGGCTAACACCTATTACGTTTTAAATCAAAGAAGACCCGGTCTTCCTGAGCCAACTGTTTTTCCATTTTTCAGCAAAGGTATGATTTCATGTGGTCCTCTTCTTTTCTTTTCCTTTTCTATTTTGTTGTCCTACTCTTCATCTTTTTCTGTTACGACCCAAAAGGGTCATCACCTATTTTCTCTCTTTTCCGCGCTTCCGAGGCCTTAAAAACCTCACTTTTAGTCGCTTCGATTTGCGTGAGCAATTCGGGCGCATAGACGAAAAGCTTAAATATAAATTCTGTGTAAAAATTGATGAGTTTTCATATTAATATGATTAAAGTTGACTTTGCTCAATATTTTGGGTCAACGGACCCGTGATTTGACGGATCGGTACTGAAGGATCGGTACTGAGACGTCTGTATTTATCCCCCAAGAGGCTACAAAGTTAGGAAAATTTCACTTTTGTTCTTTCTTATCTTGCGATTCTTTTTCTCAAATACTGTTTGTCTTTCTACTCTGTTCTTTCACAGATGACGAGACTATGTGATTCCTCTTCTATCGCGTAGGAGCACGGGCCCCCAGCAGCATCTCCTACGAGGGGTAGAGGGCGAGGCTGATGCGATGCCAGAGGCTGAGGTTGGGGCAGAGCTCAGCCCCGAGCAGCAGCCCCAGAGGTGGAGCATCTGATTGGTTATGAAGAGGAAATCCCAGCTCCAGCAGCTCCGGTGGGCCCAACTCAGGTCTTAGAAGGGTTCACAGCCACCCCAGTTCTTCAGGATGCTTTGGTCATATTGGTAGGCTTTGTGGAGAGCGTCATTCGAGTAGGTTTGCTTCCAGGAGTTCAGCCAGCGGTGGCAGGTCAACCGGGTACAGTGGCTCAGGCCGGGAGTGAGATCACTTTTCAGGAGGCAGCCAATGTGGGCCGTATTGTTGAGAGGGTTCTACCATAGGGAGGTGGTCATGGGTCTGGTAACAGGCCCCGTCATGCGGGCAGATTAATTGGTACCTCGTCTGGAGGTAGAGGTTCTTATGGTAGAGGCCATCCTCCTAGGCCCTTTCAGTCAGCTCTCTAGGTCACTCATGGTACTTCAGGTGGTCATTAAGGTCGACAGGGTCAACCTCAATTTCCTCATCTGCAGAGTTTGTGTAGATGTTATGAGTGTGATGAGTATGGTCACAACAGGAGGGTTTGCCCGAGTTTAAGGGGTACTCAACTGCAACAGACGAGGTCTTGCCGTGCTTGTGGTGATCCGAGGCACATTGTTAGATTTTCCCTCGAGCTTTGAGTAACTCTCAGTATCAGAGTTCTTGTACTATAATTCGGGCACCAGAGGTTCCTCAGCCTGCCCAGCTAGCCAGAGGTGGTGGCAGGGGTGTTAGAGGTGGAGGTAGAAGTCATAAAGGTGGAGTTCAGGCCACCAGAGGTTGAGGCCAGCCAGCAGTCAAGCCAGAGGCTGAGTTTTCTGATGCAGACATTACAGGTACTATTCTGATTTGTGATAGAGATTCCTCAGTGCTATTGACCCTGGGCCTACGTATTCGTATGTGTCGTCCTATTTTGCATCATACTTGGTCATGCCTAGTGATGCTTTGAGTATTCCTGTTTATGTATCTACACTGGTGGGTGATTCTATAGTGGTTGACCGAGTTCATCGATCCTGTGTGGTAGCGTTTGAGGGTCTTGAGACCCGTGTTGATTTATTGCTCTTATACGTGGTGGATTTTGACGTTATATTAGGGATGGATTGGTTGTCCCCGTATCATGCTATCTTGTATTGTCATGCCAAGACCGTGACCTTGGCTTTGATGGATTTTCCCCGTTTGGAGTAAAGAGGGACCCCAGTTCATGCCACCCACAATGTTATATCATATGTGAAAGCTCGACGCATGGTCGAGAAGGGGTGTTTAGCTTATTTGGCGTATGTTCGCGACTCCAGCGCGGAGGTCCCTTCTATTGATTCTGTTCCTATTGTTCGAGAGTTCCCCGAGGTCTTTCCTTCAAACCTGCCCGGCATGCTGCCCGGTAGGGATATTGACTTTTGTATTGATCTGGCTCCGGGCACTCAGCCCATTTCTATTCTATCGTATCACATGGCCCCTCCAGAGTCAAAAGAGTTAAAGGATCAGTTGCAGGATTTGCTTGAGAAGGGTTTCATTAGACCCAACATTTTGCCTTAGGGTACGCCAGTGTCATTTATGAAGGAAAAGGATGGTTCGATGAGGATATGCATTGATTACCGGTAATTGAACAAAGTTATGATAAATAATGAGTATCCGCTATCGAGGATTGACAATTTGTTCGACTAGCTTCAGGGTGCAAAGGTGTTTTTAAAGATAGACTTGAGATCTGGCTACCACCAGTTGAGGATTAGGGCACCTGATGTCCCTAAGACAGTTTTCCGCACTCGGTACAGGCATTATGAGTTCCTGGTCATGTCATTTGGGTTGACCAATGCCCCAGCAGCATTTATGGAGTTGATGAACCAAGTGTTCAGGCCTTATTTTGACTTGTTCGTGATAGTTTTCACTGATGATATTCTGATATACTTACGCAGCCAAGAGGAGCACGAGCAGCACCTCAGAGTGGTTCTTCAGACTCTGAAGGATAGTCAGTTATATGCTAAGTTCTCAAAGTGTGAGTTCTAGTTGAGTTGGGTTGCATTTGTACGTCACAATATATCAGTAGAGGGTATTCAGGTGGACCCAAAGAAGATTGAGGCAATCAAGAACTGGCATCGACCAACATCAACTACAGAAATTTGGAATTTCTTGGGGTTTAGCAGGCTACTACTGTCGGTTCGTGGAGGGATTCTCATCTATTCTAGCCCCAATGACCAGATTGACCCAGAAGGGTGCCCAGTTCCGATGGTCGGATGAGTGTGAGGCGAGATTTTAGAAGCTCAAGACAGCTCTGACTACGACACCGATATTGGTTTTGCCCACAGGTTCAGGGCCTTATACAGTCTATTGTGATGCCTCCCGTACTGGGCGTGGTTGCAGTATTGATGTAGGATGGCAAAGTCATTGCCTATGCTTCGAGGCAGTTGAAGATCCACAAGAAGAATTATCCGGTTCATGATCTAGAGTTGGCAGCCATTGTTCATGCTTTGAAGATTTGGAGGCATTACCTGTATAGTGTGATGTGTGAGGTGTACACTGATCACAAGAGTCTTCAGTACTTGTTCAAGCAAAATGAGTTAAATTTGAGTCAGAAGAGATGGTTTAAGTTATTGAAAGATTATGATGTTACTATTTTGTATCACCCGGGAAGAGCCAATGTGGTGCCCGACGCATTGAGTAGGAAGTACGCCAGCATGGGTAGTCTTGCTTATATTCCGGTCAGCCAGAGATCGCTTGCTTTGGATGTTCAGGACTTGGCTAATCGATTTGTGCGATTGGATATCTTTGAGCCTAGCAGAGTGTTAGCTTGCATGGTCGCTCGTTCTTCGTTATGGGAGCATATCCATGATTGGCAGTTTGATGATCCCCATTTGTGTGTCTTGAGAGACACGGTGCAGCGTGGAGGTGCCACAAAGGTGACCTTAGATAGCGATGGTGTTTTGAGATTGTAGGGGCGAGTTTGTGTGCCCAATGTCGATGGGATTCGAGAGTTGATCTTATCGGAGGATCATATTTCTCGGTATTCTATTCACCCGGGCACTGCGAAGATGTATCAGGATTTGAGGCAACATTATTGGTGGCGCAGGATGAAGAAAGATATTATTGCATATGTGGCTCGATGTTTGAACTGTCTGTAGGTTAAGTATGAGCATCAGAGGCCTGGTGGTTTGTTCCAGAGAATAGAGCTTCCTGAGTGGAACTGGGAGAGGATTACTATGGATTTTGTTACTGGTCTCCCGTTGACCCGAAAGAAGTTTGATGCAATTTGGGTCATTATTGATAGGCTGACCAAGTCAGCACATTTCATTCCTGTGGCAGTCTCTTATTCATCCGAGAGGTTAGCTGAGATTTATATCCAGGAGATTGTTCACCTTCATGGTGCGCCGGTATCTACCATTTCGGACCGGGGTACGCAGTTTACCTCGCATTTCTGGGGTGCAGTTCAGCAAGAGTTGGGCACACGGATTGAGTTGAGCACAACGTTTCATCCTTAGACAGACGGTCAGTCCGAGCGAACTATTCAGATATTGGAGGATATGCTCCGAGCCTGTTTCATTGATTTTGGAGGCTCGTGGGACCAGTTTTTGCCTTTAGCGTAGTTCGCTTACAACAATAGCTACCAGTCCAGCATCCAGATGGCTCCATATGAGGCATTGTATGATAGGCAATGTCGGTCCCCAGTTGGATGGTTTGAGCCCTGAGAGGCTCGATTATTGGGTACAGATTTAGTTCAGGAGGCCTTGGATTAGGTCAAGATCATTCAGGACAGGCTTCATTCGGCTCAGTCGCGGCAAAAGAGTTATACAAATCATAAGGTTCGAGATGTAGCCTTCATGGTTGGTGAACGGGTCTTGCTCTGAGTGTCGCCTACGAAGGGCGTGATGAGATTTGGAAAGAAGGGAAAGCTTAGCCCTAGGTTAATTGGTCCCTTTGAGATCCTTGATCGAGTGGGAGAGGTGGCTTATAGACTTGCCTTGCCGACTATCTTGTCAGTCGTGCATCCAGTGTTTCATGTGTCCATGCTTCGGAGGTATCGCAGTGATCCAACCCACGTATTAGATTTCAGCACTGTCTAGTGGGACAAGGATGTGTCTTATGAGGAGGAGTCGATATCTATTCTAGACCGGCAGGTTCGACAGTTATGGTCGAAGGGTTTTCCTTCAGTGCGTGTTCAGTGGAGAGGTCAGCCTCCTGAGGCATCGACCTGGGAGTCCGAGTCTGATATGCGAAGCCGTTATCCTCATCTTTTTCCCGACTCAGGTACTTCTTTCTTTTGTCCGTTCAGGGATGAACAATTGTTTCAGAGGTGGATAATGTGACGACCTAAAAGGGTCATCACCTGTTTTCTCTATTTTTCACGCTTTTGAGGCCTTGAAAACCTCACTTGTAGTTGCCTCAATTTGCATGCATTAGACCGGGAACGTAGTCGGAAGGCTTAATTATGAATTCTGTGTAAAAATTGATGAATCTTGATATTAATATGATTAAAGTTGACTTTGGTCAACATTTTGGGTAAACGGACCTGAACCCGTGATTTGACGGTCCTGGAGGGTCATGGGAAAATATGGGACTTGGGCGTATGCCCGGAATCAAATTCCGAGGTCCCAAGCCCGAGAAATGAATTTTTGTGTGAAATTATTTTTTGAAATTAATTAAGGAAAATGGAAAGGAAATTTAATCAGAAGACTATGGTATCGGGCTCGTATTTTTGTTCCAACACCCGGTACAAGTCGTATATGTGATTTAAGTGCTTTCTATATAGTTTGGTTGAAAACGGACGTCATTTGACGTGTTTCGGACTTAAAAATGGAAAATTTGTATTTTATGAAAAGTTGGAAGAAATCATGTGATTTGAGGCTTGATTCTATGTATATGATGTTATTTTGGCAATTTGATCGCATGGGTAACTCCGTAGGATGTTTTTGAGGTTGTGTGCATGTTTGGTTTGGAGACCCGAGGGCTCGGGTGAGTTTTGGATAGGTGTTGAGTTGCATTTTTGGACTTTGTAAAAATCTTATCCTTCAATTCTGGTATCTTCGCATTTGCGAAGAAAATTCTCGCAAATGCGAGTCCCTGATCGCAAATGCGAAAAAGGGAATTTCTGTCTTGGGTCGCAAATGCTACCATCTAGGTCGCAAATGCGAACTGGAGCTTGTCGCAAATACGACATATCAGCACGCAAATGTGAAACTCCCCCCTTTGCCCAATGTTCGCAAATGCGAACAACTTCCTCGCATTTCCCAAGCTTGTTGGGTTTGCAATTGCAAACCCATATTCGCAATTCCCATAGATATTTTAGGGGAGTTGGACCTCAATTTTAGGTCCGATTTCAAAACAAATCATAGATATGAACTCGTGGGGGAATGGGTAACCGGGTTTTGGTTCGAACCTCGGGTTTTGACCACATGGGCCAGGGGCATTTTGGGAATTTTTCAGTAAAACTTTGGGAAATTCATTTTCATGCATTCAAATTGATTCAATTAGCATTTTTTGATACATTCAATTAATTTGTGACTAGATTCGAACAGTTTGGTGGTGTATTCGAGGTGCAAAGCTATACTATAGGTTTGAGTTGAGTTTGGAGCATTCGAGATAAGTGTTTGGTCTAACTTTGGCTTGAGGAAATAGGAGTAGAGTCTTATTTGTTAATTGCTATTTTTCGAGTACGATGTATAGGAATGGTGACGAGTATCTATACATTGGTGTCGAGCATGACCGTGAGTCCTGAATTTCTAAATTATCAAATTCTTAATTGTTGTTTATGAGGACTTAGTTTGAAATCTTTAGCACTGAGCCAGTAATTGTTAAGACTGAGTATTTATTTAATTGTGTAAAGTACAAATTGAATAAGTTTCGTTATAGCTGGATCTCCCTTGCCAGGATAGTTTATTATGTTATCTTATTCCCTTGCCGGGATAGTTTATTATATTATCTTGTTCCCTTGTTGGGATAGTTTATTATAACATATTTCCCCCTTGCCGGGATTATTTTATGTATTGTGTTGAAAGAAATGGGATCGTGTGGCACGCCGACCACGAGATATTATGAAATGGGAGCAAGTGGTATGCCTACTACGAGATATTATGAAATGGGAGTGAGTGGTACGCCTACCACGAAATATTATGAAATGGGAGCGAGTGGTATGCCTACCACGTCATATTATGAAATGGGAGCTAGTGGTACGCCTACCACATAATATTATGAAATGTGAGCGAGTGTTACGCCTACCACGTGATATTATGAAATGGGATGGAGTGGTACGCCTACCACGTGATATTATGAGAAATGGGATCGAGTTGCACGCCTGCAACTAGAGGAAATTGAAACAAGTGAAAGCGGTTTGTTTTTCCTTATTCTGTGTTTAAAAGAAATCAGATGTAGTTTCTTTTGTTATTCCTGATATTCCGTTTTATCTGCTACCCCATAAGCATGTTCCCCTCCTAGTTTTTAATTGTTTACTTTCCACTATTATTTTGTTGTACTTATATATATATCTGCATAGGTTTATCTTGTAGTCTTGTCTAGATTTGTCACTACTTCGCCGGTGTTAGGCCAGGCACTTACCAGCACATGGGGTCGGTTGTGCTGATGCTACACTCTATGCATCTTTTGCACAGATCCAGGTGTTGGAGCAGCATTTGAGTATCAGTAGCATTCTGGGAGCTAGCTTTCAGTCCAGGGATATTCGAGGTAGCCTTGCTGACGTCCGCAGGCCCGGGGTCCCTTTCTATTTTATTTAGTTTGTTATCATTTGTACCGAAGCAGACAATTTTATGTTTCATTCAAACCTTGTATTTAGTATTCTCTAGACGATCGTGAGTATTGTGACACCAGTCTTGGGTAGAGGATTTTGTTAAACTTCCGCATTTCCTTCAGTTAATTATATTTGAGACTTCCGCTTTATTATTAAATGCTTCATTATTTTTAATATTGTCGATGTTTGCTAAAAGAGCTAATTGATAATTGGCTTTCCTAGCTCCTATTAGTAGACGCTATCACGATTCCAGATGGTGAAAAGTCTAGGTCGTGACATCTTCTCTGTGCCACTTTCTCTGTTTGCCATTTCCTGTGGCGTTTCAACATGATTCAGAAGGTCACAATTTTGATTATTAAGGTTTTTGTTTTTTTTTGGCTTAACTCGTGTTCAACCAATTTAAATTCATAGGGCATTTTTAGTTTCGTTTAGTAATCTTTGCTTTTTTTATTTTCGCCCGTAATCAGTCCAATTCCTGAATTCATGTGTTTCAATTGCTATTTATATTTGAATTCTAGTAAAACAAGTTTGTTTAGTCAATCATTTTAGTCAAATATAGGTCGAGGCATTTAGGATCAATAAGTTAGTTTAGTATCATTTTCTCTTCAATTGGTTCTACTTCTGATTTGAATGCATGGTTTAATCCCTCTTTTTCTGTCCTTAATTGTTAGTTTCAGTACTTGAAAGTAGGTTTTTGCTAATATTTGTTTTAAAGATTTCCTTTACGGTTGTTTAATTTTTAGGGTTAAACCATTTCTTCTATGATTGTTCTATTTTTTGGATTCTGTTCATATCAATAGTTTTAAGTTTTATTTTAAGGGTTCTTTTGCTTAACAGCCTGCTCCTTTGATCTTCTGGTGGGTAGTAGTTTTAGCCTTGTAATGTTAATTCTAATTTGCCAACAAGTAGAAACCTTAGGGTCCTAACTGAACAAAATAGTTTAGGCAAAACTGCAATAAGCAAACTTTAGAAGGGTAAAATGAGGTTTTACATTGGGCTGAAAATAGAAAAGTTATAGAATACAACACATCTGTCCTTATCCTTAGGAAATACTGGTTTTGGATAAGGAAAAAAGGACAGACAACTGTGAAAAATATTGTACTATTCTGATTTTCAGAAAAAATAGGCTAGAATATTCCTTTTATGATGCTTTTTTGTTCACTATATATAAAGAAACATTCCCTCACTCATACACAGAGATTTTCCTATCAAAAATTACTGCAAACAAAAAACATTCGCTGCTCTGAAAACTTCAAATTCCAGAAAAATCTGAAAAAAAACTCAAAAATCTTTTCTCATTTTTCTGTGCAAGTCAAGAACATGGTTTGAATAGAAAATGTTCCTAGTTCTCTAGCTAAATCTTTTGATTTGAAGTTGGTGTTGGGTTTATTTGGAATCTCTGGGTTATTTCTGGTTTTGCTGTTGCTGTGGTGCTGCTGATATCTTTGAGATCTTCAAGAATCTGTTCTTCTACTTTTCTTTGTTGAATTGTTACTATCACAGGTACTACTTAAATCCTAATGTAGTTTCCTTGTACATGAATCTATGAAAAAATGTCAAACTTTGCAAATGGATGTGCAATGAGTGTTTTCTTTGGATACGGTTTGATTAGTCTTTACTTTTAGATAATGTAATGGCCAATGTGTTAGCATGAGTAATATATTTATCCAACAGCTTGTTATGTATTGTATTGCAATAGTGGGAAAGAATGAAATTGATGCTAAATATCAATAGCTTTGATTCATACTGGAACACTTAGTCAAGAATGTTGACCATGTTTCTTTAGGTAACATTTCTTTTCTTCTCTATCTAATTTCCTTACTTAAAACCTTTTTTTTTACTTGGTAATGAGCTCCAACCTATTGGTTCAGCCACCAGTTGGCTGGATCAAGTGGTTTAGAAGCTTTAAGGTGGGATTTACCTGATAACAAAGAAGACGAGGCTGTTATGGACAAAGCCAAGTTCAAAAGGAGAAAGTACCTTCTGTTAGCTCTCAATTCTCTAATAGTTAAATAGGGTAGAATTAAATTAGTCTATTAATTAGCTGTACTTGTTTCAAAAAGGAAAGTAATGTGAATTAACAGCATGGCCCAGTTTGCTACTAATATAAAATTGTTATTTAAATACTAAGGTCATGTAATATTAGGACTGTCTAAACATTAGATCAAATATGCAGTTTCAGAAGCTAGGCTACAAACAATGTGCCTGAGCCTGTGTGCCTGGCAAGTTTAAAAATATGATTCTTTAATTAAGATGATTCCAGTTGTAATTTTAGAAATTCAAGTGTTTGGTTTGGGTTTGGTCAAGTGTGAGCCCAAAATAGTCTGTTGCAAGTCACTTATCGGCTGCCCTTTGCTTGAGGTCATTCTTTGCCTTTAGGGCTTAACCTCAGGCCCCAAATGGTTTTTGTGAGCTCATTTCTCATTCCCTCAAGCTTAATGAATGTTTATTTTATTTAAGGTTGGGGATGGATTTGGTTTAGTAAGCTGTGTCTTTTAATTTATTATTGTATGTTCTCATGAATATGTGGTTATACATTTTGCGTCGAGCCTTGAATAGCTTATGATTGCAAACCGTAATACCAAGAATAGTCTTGAATTTTATGTTTGTAAATTCAATTTGGGGAGAGAATCTTCTTTTTAGTTCTCAACATATATATATATATATATATATATATATATATATATACACATGCTAAAAAGGTGCAAAGAAGTAAATGGGAATGCCAGTGCCAAGGCACAACTGGGCCTGTTTAAAACCCAAGTTCAACATGGGTTGTTCTTTCTTTCGCTGTCGTATCCTTAATTTTGATTTCCGGGCCAGTCATGAGCCCTATCATTAAGCTCAAAACTGACACATAGCAGGGCCATACCTGGCCCATTCCGCTTAAGCCCTTTCCCAAAAATACTCTTAACAACCTTTTCTTATCAATTAGTTAGCCTTTACTGAATTAAGACCCAAATAGGAATATACTAGTTGACCTTAAATAATTAATTTCCTTTGTAAAGAAGAAATCATTCGGGTGTGCCGTATACAAATATAATCTTTTAATTTATGGCCATCATATAATTGAATTAATTTAGAAATGCCTCGAACAATCCTAGTTTGCTTTAGGCCCGATTTAGATTAGTATTCCGATTATGTATACGTTCGCGTAACATAATTATAAATTTAATTATTCAAAGACTCGAGGTATGCGTTCATGCAACTTCAACCACATTTTTCTTAATAAATAAATAAAGTGTTATTAGTCGTGGACATGTTCGCGTGACATAATTTTTGACGCGCCAAAGGAAAAGAGTATATGTGCGCGTAACTCAATTCTTTAATTACGAATAAATCAAGTGATTAAAAGCGGTAAAAGATAATTGCACATGGGTTCTAAAATAAGTCATTAGAAAATTTAAGCCGAGTATAAATTGCTAAGCGATCGTGCTAGAACCACGGAACCTGGAAATGCCTATCATCTTCTCCCGGGTTAACAAAATTCCTTATCTAGAATTTCTGATTCGCAAACTTCAAAAGGAAAGTCGAATTTTCTCGATTTGGGATTTAAAAAAAACCGGTGACTTGGGACACCAATTAAAATATTCCAAGTGGCGACTCTAAAAAATAAATAAATAATACCATTTCGAATAATGTCACTTAAAATGGAAAAACTCCTTGTATACCTTCGGGTGTGTAAAAAGGAGGTGCGACAGCTCTGGCAACTCTGCTGGGGAGAGGGACCCAGAATCTTCGATTCAGGGTTAAAGAATTCGATTTTGTTAATGTGATTTTTATTTGGCTTTATTGTTGATATTACTGTATTTTATGGACTTAATGTGCTAATTGTTATTTACCACTTTGATATTACTTGAACTATATTTAGATGTCTTCTTACGCCACCCATCCGAGTCTTCTGAAAATGGTGCACACGTTCGCGTGGACCACTATTTCTGTAGAAATTATACCAAATAAGATGGGGTTGGGCAAGCAACAAGGCCGGGCAGACTTTCGTGCTCCCGGTACGTTGCCCCCTCCTCGGCCCCAGTTGTCCGCTCGGGTAACCCAAGTATAGACCAGAAACCCTAGGTTTTAAACTTAGAATAACACAACCTCATTCCGGATCCCTAGTAGGAACGATTATTTGCATCACGTGCATTTGACCTTGGGTACTCAACACAGGGGTTGGGTCTTCTCTAGGACAGGTGTACCCTAGAATAAAGACCATCCTGATGCATCTTACGTGCTATATGCATATTTATTTCGGCTTGCATGTTGACCGCTTAATAAAGAGAAAAACCAAGAGTGGGGTAGGATAGAAAATTTACCCGATTTCTAAAATCCCGATATTTGAAAATATCTAGAAACTCTGCCAAATTTTTGAAAAAAAAAAAGAGAAAAAGGAAAACGTATTTCAAAAAGAACGAGTGAGTCAAATATCATACTTTTATGACATAACTGCCCGAACTACGCAGGTCTGATTCGCACCTGATATGGGATACGTAGGCAACCCACATAAGATTCGGCCTCATTTTTTTCCAAATAATCAAATAAAAGGATGCTTCAAGGCTTTGATCAAAACAATAAAGCTGACCTTGCTTCAGTTTTTTTTAGTTGCTTCTTACTGGAATAGCCTTAGGTTACATTTCAATTATCAAAAGATTATTTCGGGAGGAACAAGAAAGTCTGTTTAAAAGGTGTCTTTTTCTTTTTAAATGCTTACCCCTAGCCTCAAAATCCATTTGGAATTGTGAATGGGCCACGTTTGAAAAAATAACCATTTTGCTAACATAGTAATAAAAAGGGGTCTTTGTCCGTCGATTTTAGAAAACTTGTTTTGCAAAAAGTGTCCACAAGAGTCAACCCTAACCTTAACCCTCCACAGGTACAAATGAATACCGTCCAGGAATCATAACAAACTATCATAGAAAGGGCTCGGATGCAGCTACGAAGGTGGTGGGTTGATTTAGATGAAGATAGCCAAGTTTGGGTAAAAGAGCAATTGGGTCCCTTGGTAGACATCATACATATCAAGCCCAAAGAGGATTTGATTAAGACTTTGGTAATCTTCTGGGATCCCGTTCACAATGTGTTTCATTTCTCGGATTTTGAACTCACACCCATGCTAGAAGAAATAGCTGGGTATATTGATTTTGGCCAAGAGTTAAGAAAGCAGTAGATCATATTCCGCAGGGATCCCTCAGTGCACAAATTTTTCGATCTTCTGAATATTAACAAACGAATGAGCAAGGAACGTGCAATCAAAGGGAGTTGTGAATTATACTTCTTGTATTTTAGGTTTGGACACTCGGCCGGGTTTGAAACACATGAGAAGGGGTTGAGTAACAAACAGGACAAGAGCATATGGCAAATTCATCAACGATTTGCTTTCATCTTGGCATTTATGGGAATCATGGTATTTCCAAATTCTAAGGGTACAATAGACCTTCGTATAGACATAATCGCACAAGTCCTCGTCGACAAAAAATATCACACACTTGTCCCATTAGTGCTAGCGGACATTTTCCGGGCATTAACTTTGTGCAAATTTGGGGGTCAGTTTTTCGAAGGCTGCAACATTCTCCTTCAGATGTGGATGATCGAACACCTTTGCCGTCATCCTAAGTTCATGAGATATGCTTTAGACGGGAACAATTTCATTAAGAAATGTGAGGAAAGGGTAAAAGATTACAAACCACCAGAAGGGTTTGAAGCTTGGGTTTCCTATTTGAGAAAAGTGAGAGCAGGTCAAGTTGAATGGACCATAGGATGGCTCCTAATAACTGAAATCATCTACATGACCGCTTTGAAAGGCTACTTAATGTTGATGGGGGCGAGAAATATACAACCATATGCATCACAAAGAGTTCTAAGACAATTGGGAAGATATCAGGTGATACCCGAAGAGGCAGATCTAAGCACTCAAGTCGTTGAACTACACCCAGAAGCAACAATACCCGAAGCTTTAGTTCTAAGAGATTGGAATTGTTGTCGGTATCTAAAAAGTAACACCCTGGTACCAGACCCATCTAAGGACGAAGTTGATCCCAATTATGCTGCTTGGTTTGAAAGGAGTTTTCATGTTTAAAATGTGCTGGAGCCGGAGCCCGAACCTGTGAGGCCTGCCAAAAGGCCCCATGTTCAAGCCTTTGACAACAAAATTTAGGAGAGGTTAGCCTGAGGGGAAAAGGAAAAGGAATATCAGTCCACCATCCATGATTTACGAGAAGAGTTGAGAAATGTTACATTCAATAATGATTTACAGGCGCTAGGTGACGAGGGTGAAAGGAGAATATTGGTTCGAGAAAATGAAGCTCTCAGGGCCCAGGTTCGACAGTTGAAAATTGCAGCTGAGAATCCGGGCGGAAGTAGTAAAGATGAAGGCTCATTTATAACCTTACTCAAAAGGTGCATAACTATGAAGATGACCTGTAGAAAGATGAGTTTGAACTAGAAAAAGCACAAATGAGGTTGGCTAAAAGTGCCGAAAGGCGTGTAACTTTCATTCAACAGATAAAGAAAAGGTATGAAAGAAAGGTCACAAGTTGGGAAAAGGCGATTGGCAACCTCGAAAGTGAAATGGCTCAACAAGCCAAAAATTTTAAGGTTGAGAGAGAACATTTTTATTCCTTAATGGCACGGTTGGAAGAGGACTTACAACACTTGTAAGAGCAAAACCACGCTTCCACCTAGATCTTGGAGGCTAGATCCCGTCATATTGGCCGTCTTTTGTAAGAGAAATGCATCATAAGAGAGAGAGTTCGAAGGATTGCTGACTACATTACCAAGAAATGCAGTGCATGCGAGGACATGACAAGATCCATATTTTTCACTACTACGATGATCTTTGTGCGTCAGAAAATGGAAGAACTCTATCGGCTCCAAGATGACATGGCAAGTAGGCCCACTGCAAGGCCAGTCGGTGTTCCTAGGGCAAGGTTGGAGGCATCAATGTTTTCTTGATTGTATTTTCTTTTCGATTTTGTATTTTTCATTTTAGAATGTTTTGAGTCTGTTTTTAAATTCCTAGAAAAGGCATGTCCTGAGCCTTAGAGTCTTAGAAAAGTATGTTTTGAGTCTTTCTGTAATTTAGTATTAATTAAAAAAAACCACAAAAAATTGTTCTTTTATTTTTTGCATTTACTTTTTGAACTACATTATGATCTGATTCACGCAGCCTCGTGATACGTAGGCAATCCTCATCGGATTTGTTCATATTTTTGTAAATAATCTAAATAAAAGAAGGAAAAACCAGAAAAAAAGAAAAGAAAAGGGAAATAAGGAATAACAGGTGAGGCAAGAAGAGAAATTAGGGCAAAGTGAGTAAAACCGGGATGAAACATGCAACCGTCGCGAGACATGTAGAAACACGTTTAACTGTATAGGTGCATCACACCCCAACATGCGATTACCTATGTGTTATTTGTTTCGAACTGACCAATTTGGTTGTCTACTGTCAAGTCCAGGTTCTATAGTAAGAGTGGTTGGTTTTGTGGTAGTCTGGCGTCGCATCCATAATTCACAAAATCGAAAGGTAGTGTTGAAATGTCTTCAGAAATCACTTTGCCAATAGTTCCTCTCACAGGCGAGAGCCCGATCTCGGGCATCCCAACTTCGGAGTCGGCGACTGTCGATGAAAACAGGTTATTGCGTCTCCGTATGATGGAGATCTGGGACGCCTGGTCAAACGGAAGAGAGCCACCGAGTGCAATCCCGGATTTTCGGACATTTTCCCTAGGATGGATGGAACCTGCAATGTCCCGATCAGTCGCACCAATACCCCACTTGTACATCAAACAATTTCGACCTATTTTGTCGGAACACCTTCTGAGGTTCGCCCCCAGGTGTTCGATTCAAGAGCGACTTCAAATATTTTCACTGCTCCCCCATGCTCAGCTACAACACAACCTACACTGCCTAGGCCCAGCTTTGACCCATCGTCTTTCACCTTCCAAACACCATATTTCCCATTTGTTGAATCTTTACTATCCCAGGTACTACTTAAATCCCAATGTAGTTTCCTTGTACATGAATCTATAAAAAAATGTCAAACTTTGCAAATGGATGTGCAATGAGTGTTTTCTTTGGATACTGTTTGATTAGTCTTTACTTTTAGATAATGTAATGGCCAATGTGTTAGCGTGAGTAATATGTTTATCCAAAGTCTTATTATGTATTGTATTGCAATAGTGGGAAAGAATGACATTGAGGCTAAATATCAATAGCTTTGATTCATAATGGAACACTTAGTCAAGAATGTTGACCACGTTTCTTTAGGTAACATTTCTTTTTTTCTCCATCTGATTTCCTTACTTAAAACCTTTTTTTACTTGGTAATGAGCTCCAACCTATTGGTTCAGCCACCAGTTGGCTGGATCAAGTAGTTTAGAAGCTTTAAGGTGGGATTTACCTGATAACAAAGAAGACGAGGCTGCTATGGATAAAGCCATGTTCAAAAGGATCAAGTACCTTCTGTTAGCTCTAAATTCTGTAATAGTTAAATAGGGTAGAATTAAATTAGTCTGTTAATTTGCTGTACTTGTTTCAAAAAGGGTAGTAATATGAATTAACAGCATGGTCCAGTTTGCTACTAATGTAAAGTTGTTATTTAAATAATAAGTGTCATATAATATTAGGATTGTCTAAACGTTTGATCAAATTTGCATTTTCACAAGCTAGGCTGCAAACAATGTGCCTGAGCCTATGTGCCTGGAAAATTTAAAAATATTATTCCAGTTGTAATTTTAAAATTCAAGTGTTTGGTTTGGGTTTGGTCAAGTGTGAGCCCAAAATAGTCTGTGGCAAGTCACTTGTCGATTGCCCTTCTGTGACGACCGGACCCGTCGTCTCATGAGTTACCGCTCTGTTTTTCCCATATTCATCTTCTTTATGCTTCATTATCCGTAGTTTGTGCAATCGAGTCGGTTTGGAGTTGTTTTGATAAGAAATGATACACTTAGTCTCTTTTAATAGACTTAAGTTGGAAAAGTTAACCAGACATTGACTTATGAGTTAGAGGGCTCGGATGTGAATTCTGATGATTCGGATGGCTAACGGAAGGTTTTTGGGACTTTGGATGCTACAGAAAATTGCAGATCAGTGCTGTAGATTTTTGCTCTATGCGATCGTAGGAGAGGCTTTGCGATCGCATAGAAGGATTTTTGGGGTTGGTCAGTTGTTCAATGCGATCGTGGGAGAGTACTGCGATCGCATAGAAGAAACTTGGGAGTTTGGATTTTTGTTCATTACGATCGCGTGGGTGTGTATGTGATTGCATAGTGTAAAGTGTTTGGTTTTTGCGATCGTAGGGATGTTTATGCGATCGCATAGTGTTAAAATCAGAGGTGAAAATGTTGTGCATTGAGATCGCAGAGGGGTATTGGGATCGCATAGAAGAAAATACCTGGGTAGAATGTTAAGTTCTGAAAATGGGACTTCGTTCCCATTTTCCATTTTTGACGATTTGGAGCTCGGTTAAGGCATTTTTCGGGATATTTTTGGAGAGAACAACAGGGTAAGTGCTCTTAACTCAATTTTGGTTATATTACTCGTATCTATTACTAGTTTGGCATTTAATCCCTGAAATTTGATATAAAAAGTTAGAAAACCCTCTTGGATAGAATCACGGATTTGAGGGTCGAAATATTATGGGAATTTGATAATTTTTGTATGGTCAGACTCGTGGGGAGATTGGAAACCCGTTGATGTAAAAATTTCTAAATTTCGATAAGTGGGCCCGGGGCTCAGTTTTTTGCTAATTTCGAGAATTTTGGTATTTTCAATTTTTTTATTGGTCTTTGTTCACGTAACATATTATGACATATTCGTTCTGATTTTCAATAGATTCGACGCACGTGGAGGCCAATTCAAAGGGAAAAGGCGTCACGAGCTAAAGAAATAGTCGGTTCGAGGTGAGTAATGATGTTAAATGATGTCCTGAGGGTTTGAAACCCCGGATTGCACATCGTAGTGCTATATTGAGGTGAAGCACGCGCTGGATGACGAGTGCGAGGTCTTTCACTACTGGGGATTTTGACGTGGTCCATCCCGATTAATGATTTTACTACAAATTTGACTGAGATTGATTTGTTATCATCATGATTTGGGCCAATTACCATATTTGAGATTCAAGCCAATTATATGAACCCTTCGGGGATTTTTATCACTATTTCCTCACTGTTTTGACTTATATTTAAACTCAGTCCTGTTGATATTTGTCACAACCCATTTTCCCTAACAGGTCATCATGGCGCCCGACGCCATTGTCAGACCAGCCAACTACGAAATTTGTGATTTAAGTTCTTATTTTACCTTTGCCAAAGAACAAATATGCTAGTTTTTTCAAAGTTAAAGCCGAGACTAGTAAGGATTTATAATGTGGCAAAATAAATATGCAATGCCAAGAAAAATATCCACTACACTGTGTGCCAAGACCTGGTTTCACAAGTACGGGCATCTAGTAGAATATACACAACATCTCTATCCTACTGTCTGAAGTAAAGAAAGATAGCAAAAATACAAAAGAAGACTCCATCCGACTGCTGAGCGGCGTTGGAAGGGAAGCAGCTTATCGCAGAAGTCTCCGCCGTAGCTCACTAGCGTGCACTCGATCGGTAACCAGATTAATCAGCCTCAAAACCTGTACATTTAAGTACATAAGCATAACACGAGTACATAAATAGTATGTACCCGTTGAGTATCCCGCCTAATCTCGGAAAGGTAGAGACGAGAGATCGACTTGATACCCACTAGGTCAAGATAATATCATAAAAATGATGTACAATTTAGAGCATAAACAGTTCATCTATACGGCAATTATCATGGTAGTCATAATCATGCTCTTAATCACATTTTTCTTTAATCATTTTCCCTCTTTTGCAATAATTAGCAATAAATCATGAAAGGTCTAGTCTCGAGCATATATATATATATATATATATATATCATGCGCAATAATGCCAAGGTCAACAACCCGCTCCAACAGAATATAAATTGTGCACTGTCGAAGGTCGAGCGGCCCGTACTATAGAGGCATCTATTTCACCGAGGCGATCGGCCCGATCCACAAATATCAATTAAAACATCAAGAATGCAAACAAAGGCATCATCCATATACAAGGAAATACTTAAAAGGTTCAACAATGTTCGTATGATCACTTTTCATTCTTTTCTAGTCTCTAACATATCATAAAAGATTGTTTCGATAATTCAAATAATGGATAGCTCACTTCAGGCATGATGTGGGTCCTAAACTACCCAAACATTTAATATCATAGTAGCTACGCATGGACTCTCGTCACCTAGTGTATGCGTAGCCCCCGCATTTAACAACAATTTTTCATTTATTAGTCCTAAAGGGACAATTCCCTCTCACGAGGTTAGAAAGGAGACTCACCTCGCACCGAAGCGCACTTCCAACTCTCCATAACAAGCCTGAAGCCTCAAAGAGAAGCCGAAGGCGTACGAACTAGTTAAACAATATAGGGATTAGTCCATAAGGGCTTAAAAGGTTGAATTCTAACTATTTAAGTGATTTCCCAACCTTTCCCATAAATTTCGTAAATTCTGATCCTGAGCCCACATGCCCAGATCCCGAGATTTTTCGAAGATAATTATTCCCTATAACCTAAGGATCACTAATATGTGACTTCTAGTTCATTACATGGCACGTTACGTGATTTAATCTTAGTTTTTATAAAACTCTAGGTATAGCTCTAACCCCTTGATTTTACGTAATTTTTAGTGTTAAAACTACCTAATGATTATGTATTTGAACTAAAAGTGAGTGGGGATTACTTACCTTGCAATATTATGTTGAAACCCTCTCTTTGGAATCACCAAAATCGCTTAAGTGTTGGATGAGAAATGATAGAAATGGCTTTGGGTTCGAACTAAGTGAACCCTTCTGCCCAGCTGTTTCCGCTTCTGCGGTCAAGAGGGTCGCTTCTGCGGTCTCGCATCGGCGAAATTTGAGCCGCTTTTGCGGTTCCAAGAAAAATGGGCAAGACCGCTTCTGTGGTCCACGGTTCGCAACAGCGGGACCAGTTCTGCTGTCCCAAGTTCGCTTCTGCGTTTCTCCCACACCTGAGCCCTTTTTGCTTCTGCGATCTGTCGACCGCTTCTGCGGTCCAAGAGTTGCAGAAGCAGTTATGACAGAAGCAGCAGTTCTTGGTTCTTTTCAAATTCTAACTTCACTCGAACCTCAGCCATTTGACGCTCGAGGCTCCCGATCCCCGCTAGAATACACCGACAAGTCTAAAATCACGAGGCGGACCTACTCGAACCCTCGAAACACTCAAAACAATGCTAAATCGAGGAATCGACCACAAAACCAAATGGATAAAATCATTGAATCTTCAAGTTCTAAGTTTCCTTCTAACGAGCCAAAACGCCCTTAAACAACTCGGATTGACACCAAATTTCACGGGTAAGTCTTAACTGATATTTCGGACCTGTACTAAGTTTCGAAACTAAAATCCGAGCCCGATACCTAGGAAATCAACGATTATTTAGTTTATTTAATTCCTTAAAACTCTAAGTTAACAATTCCATAGAAAATATCACTACTCGGGCTAGGGACTTCGGAATTCGATTCCGGGCTTACGCCCAAGTCCCATATTTTCTCACGGGCCCTCAGAAATTGCCAAATTACGATTCCGGGTCCGTTTCCTCAATGTTGACCGAGATCAAACTTGGCGTTTTTAAGGAGACTTAAAGAAGCAACTAGGCTTATTCTTGCACAAAACTCTTCTAACTTCCGAACTACCCATCCCCGCGAGTCATAAATTAGCTAAGGCTAGCGCGGAAAGTATTAATTTAGGGAATGGGGTTAGAAAATGCAAAATAACCAGTCGGGTCGTTACATCCACCACCTCTTAAACAAATGTTCATCCTCGAACGGACATAAAAAAGTACCTGGACTGCTGAATAAGTGGGGATATCAGCTCCGTATGTCCTCCTCGGACTCCCAGGTAGCCTCCTTGACCGGTTGGCCTTTCCACTGGACTCTTACCGCCGAAATCCTCTTGGACCTCAACTGGCGATCCTGCCTATCAACAATGGCAATTGTCTCCTCCTCGTAGCCCAAGCTCTCATCTAACCGAATGGTGCTGAAATCCAACACATGTGAATAGTTGGCATGATACTTCCGAAGCATCGATACATAGAAAACTTGATGAACTCCTGATAAACTGGGAGGTAAAGCAAGCTCATAGGAAACCTCTCCAACTCGCCTGAACACCTCGAAGGGACCAATAAACCTTGGGCTCAACTTGCCCTTCTTACCGAACCTCATAATGCCTTTCATTGGCGAGACTTTCAAGAGAACCTTCTCGCCAATCATGAATGATACATCATGCGCCTTCTGATCTGCGTAGCTCTTCTGTATGGATTGGGTTGTGCGAAGCCTCTCCTGAATCAACTTTACCTTATCTAAGGCATCCTGTACCAAATATGTACCAAGTAACTTAGCCTCACCATGCTCAAACCATCCGATGGGAGAACGACAACGTCAGCCATACAATGCCTCATACGGGGCTATCTCTATGCTGGACTGATAGCTGTTGTTGTATGCAAACTCCGCTAAAGGCAAGAACTGATCCCACTGCCCTCTAAAGTCAATCACACATGCTCTAAACATATCCTCCAAAATCTGAACTATCCGCTCCGACTGTCCGTCGGTCTGAGGATGGAATGATGTGCTAAGCTCTACGCAGGTCCCCAACTCACTCTGAATAGCTCTCCAGAAATGGGAAGTGAACTGAGGGCCTTTGTCTGATATGATGGAAACCGACACACCATGCAAGCTGACTATCTACCAAATGTAAATCTGAGCATATCTCTGTGCCATATAAGTAGTCACCACTAATGAAATGGGCAGACTTGGTCAACCTATCCACAATAACCCACACTGAGTCAACCTTCCGCAAAGTCTGCGGCAGCCCAACTACAAAGTCCATGGTGATGCGCTCCCACTCCCATTTCGGAATGGGCATCCGCTGAATTAGGCCACCTGGCCTCTGGTGTTCATACTTGACCTGCTGGCAATTTAAACATTTAGCTACATACTCAACAATGTCATTTTTCATCCTCCTCCACCAGTAATGCTGTCTCAAGTCACGATACATCTTCATGGCACCCGGATGAATGGAGTACCGCAATCTGTGTGCCTCATTTAGAATCCTCTCCCTCAAGCCATAAATATTAGGAACATATACACGACCCTGAAGCCGTAGCACACCATCCTCGCTAATAGAAATCTCCTTGGCACCTCTCTGAAGTACCATCTCTCTGAAGACCTCCAAATGTGGATCATCGAATGGTCGGGCCTTAATCTGCCCCAATAATGAAGACTGAGCAACCACACATGCTAGAACTCGGCTGGGCTTCGAAATGTCCAATCGCAGAAGTCTGTTAGCTAAAGATTGAATGTCCAAAGCTAATTGTCTCATCTAGGCAGGAATGAATGCCAAGCTACCCATGCTCTCCGCCTTCCTGCTCAAGGCATCCGCGACCACATTTGCCTTGCCTAGATGAGAAGGAATGGTGATGTCATAATCCTTTAGTAACTCAAGCCACATGCGCTGCCTCAAATTAAGATCCCTCTGCTTGAACAAGTGCTGCAAGCTGCAATAGTCTATATAAACCTCACATGACACCCCATACAAATAATGTCTCCATATCTTAAGAGTGTGAACAATCGCCGCCAACTCTAGATCGTGCATAGGGTAATTCTTCTCATGAACCTTCAGCTAACATAAAGCATAATCAATAAACCATCCCCCCTGCATCAATACACATCCCAAACAAACACAAGAAGCATCATAATATATCGTATACATCCCTGAATCGAAAGGCAATACAAGAATTCGTGTCGTGGTCAAAGCCGTCTTGAGCTTCTGGAAGCTCTCCTCACAATCATCGGACCAACATAATGGGGCACCCTTTTGGGTCAATCTGGTCAGAGGTGATGCAATAGATAAAAAGCCATGCACGAATCGCTGGTAGTAACCTGCTAACCCCAAAAAGCTCATGATCTCGGTCATGGAAGTAGGACGTGGCCAACTCTGAATCTTCTTGGGATCTACTTTAATACCCTCTCCTGATACTAGATGCCCCAAGAATGCCACTGACTCTAGCCAAAACTCACACTTGGAGAACTTAGCATAAAGTTACTGCTCTCGCAAGGTCTGAAGCACTACTCTCAAATGCTGCTCGTGCTGCCCCAAGCTATGCGAGTATATCAAGATGTCGTAAATGAAGATGATAACAAAGGAATCAATATGAGGCCTGAATACCCTGTTCATCAAATCCATAAATGACGCGGGGGCATTAGTCAAGCCAAATGACATCATCAGGAACTCATAGTGGCCATATCTAGTCATGAATGCAGTTGTCAGAACATCTGCATCCCGAATCCTCAGCTGATGATACTCTGATCTCAAGTCAATCTTAGAGAACAGCCTGGCACCCTGTAGCTGGTCAAACAAATCATCAATACGGGGCAATAAATACTTATTCTTGATGGTTACTTTGTTTAACTGGCAGTAATCAATGCACATCCGCGTAGTCCCATCCTTCTTCTTCATGAATAACAATAGTGCACCCCAAGGCGATACAGTGGGCCTAACAAACCCCTTTGCTAGCAACTCCTCCAAGTACTCCTTAAGTTTCTTCAGCTCCTTAGGAGCCATACAGTACGGTGGGATAGATATAGGCTGAGTGCCTGGAGCCAAGTCAATACAGAAATCAGTATCATGATCCGGAGGCATGCCCGAAAGATCAGAAGGGAAAACATCGGCGAACTCTCGGACCACTGGAACTGAATAAATCGTAGGAGACTCTTCAGTGGTGTCTCGAACATAAGCTAAATAAGCCAAACACCCTTTATCAACCATGCACTGAGCCTTCAAGAAAGATATAACCCTGCTAGGCATATCTGTTGTGGAACCCTTCCACTCTAATCTCTGCAATCCTGGCATAGCTAGCGAAATAGTCTTGGCATGACAATCATGGATGGCGTGATATGGGAATAACCAATACATGCCTAAAATGACCTCAAAATCAAGCATATCAAGCAACAGAAGGTATGCTCTAGTCTCATAGCCACAGAAAGCAATCATGCAGGACTGGTAGACCCGATCAACAACCACACAATCACCCACAGGAGTGGACACATGAACAACTCAGGAGAAGTAACCAGAAAACGAGCAAACAGTGAGGACACATATGAATAAGTAGATCATGGATCAAATAATACCGAAGCTCCCCTACCGCTGGCTGAAATAATACCTGTCATAACGGCATTTGAGGCCAATGCATCTGGTCTGGTCGGGAGAGCATAAAATTTGGCTAGAGCGCCGGCTGTCTGGCCTTCGCCCGATTGAGAAGCATCTGACTGACCTCTCCCTGTTTGGCCTTCACCTCTGGGAAGACCTCTAACAGTCTGTCCTCCACCTCTAGGTGGCTGGGTCACTGGTGTTAAAACCATGGGCTACTGTCCCTGCTGTATAGCCTTGCCCAGAAGCCTGGGGCAGTACCTCCTCATGTGACTTGGGTCTCCGCACTCAAAACAACATGGTGCGGTGACCTGCTACCCAGATGGGTGACTCTGAAACCCAGAAGATCCACTAGAAGAAGCCTGAATGGCCGGCAGGTGGTATGAACTCTCCCGCATAGCACTGAGATAAGAATCGGAGGAGTATGGAGGACGTGAATACCCACTAGAAGAACCCTGAATGGCTGGTGGGCGATAAGAACTCTCTGTAGTGGCTCTAAAATAAGAGCACGCTGGAGCACCCCGAGCAGGTGGTGGTGCTAAAACTGGGGGCCTACTAGGCTGACCCCTCCCGGAGTGACCTCTACCCCTAACTGGGGCGCCTCTAAACTCTCCGAAGAATCTGGCCCTCTTCTCGTGCTGCATCTGCTCAAAACCCCTCTGATGGTAACTCTCAATCCTACGATCAATCTCAAGTGTAAGCTGATAATCTATGCCCATCTCCACCTCTCAAGCCATACTGTTTTAGATTGTGGGATGTAATCCCACAACAAATCGACGTACCCTCTCTGGCTCTGTGGGAAGTATCATAAGTGCATGGCGAGATAACTCAGAGAACCTCGCCTCATAATCGGTCACTAACATCTGACCCTACTGTAAATGGTCAAACTGATGACACAGCCCTTCCCTCTGAGAGGGTGGAATATACCGATCAAGAAATAATTGGGTGAACTGACCCCAAGTGAGGGGAGGAGAACCTGCTGGCGTACTAAGAGCATAGGACTGGCACCACATACAGGCCCTGCCCTCCAACTAAAAAGTGGTGAAGTCAACTCCATGTGACTCAAGTATCCTTATGTTGTGCAGTCTATCCCTGCACCTGTCAATGAAATCCTGGGTATCCTTATGACACTTACCCCCGAAGACTGGACGGCACAACCTGGTCCATCTATCCAATAGCTTCTGTGGATCGCCGTCCACAGCTGGCCTGGGCTGGGGTGCCACTACAGTAACTGGCTGAACCCCATCTGCGGGTAGTGCACCCGGAGTTTGATAAATTACGGTTGTATGACCTGAGGCCTAAGCAATAAGGGTCTGTGCTCCCCCTCATGCCTGCGAAGTAGCTGGATCCGCTGGAAATAAACCAGCCTGTGTCATAGTATCCATGAACCGAAGCATGCGGTCCATGACCTCCTGAAATCCCGGTGCTATCATGAAGTCTGTCGGAGTAGGCTCGGCTACAGGTACCTCACCCTGCTCCTCAATAATGGGATCCCCCACAGGGTCTGCTGGGGGTATGACTGGAATGGCTCTAGGGTGCCCTCGTCCCCTACCACGAGCCAGTGCCCTCCCCCAGCCTCGTCCTCGACCTCTAGCAATGGGGGGAGTAGCTCCTCTCGGGTCTAGAACGTCTGCGGTACGAGTTCTCACCATCTGTGAGAAAATAGAAATGGAAATTTAGCATATCAACCACTGCACGATAGGAAGTAAATAAAGAGTAGTCTTTCGTAATACCCTATAGCCACTCGAAGATAAATACAAATGTGTTCATACTGATCTACAAGACTCTATTAGGTTTGCCCATAACTGGAGAGACCTATGTGAACCTAGTGCTCAGATACCATATTGTCACGACCCATTTTCCCTAACAGGTCATGATGGCACCCGATGCCGTTGTCAGGCCTGGAAACTGCGGAATTTGTGATTTAAGTTCTCATTTTACCTTTGCCAAAGAACAAATATGCTATATTTTTCAAAGTTAAAGCCGAGACTAGTAAGGATTTATAATGTGGCAAAATAAATATCCACTATAGTGTGTGCCAAGACCTGGTGTCACAAGTACGGGCATCTAGTAGAATATACACAGCATCTCTATGCTAGTGTCTGAAGTAAAGAAAGACAGCAAAAATACAAAAGAAGACTCCATCCGGCTGCTGAGCGGCGAAGGAAGGGAAGCAGCTTACCGCAGAAGTCTGTGCTGCAACTCGCTGGAGCGCAACCGATTGATAACCAAATGAATCAGCCTCAGAACCTGTACATTTAAGTACAGAAGTGTAGCATGAGTACATAAATAGTATGTACCCAGTGAGTATCCTGCCTAATCTCGAAGAGGTAGAGACGAGAGGTCAACTTGATACCCACTAGGTCAAGATAATATCATAAAAATGATGTACAATTTAGAGCATAAACAGTTCATTTATACGACAGTTATCATGGTAGTCATAATCATGCTCTTAATCACATT
>MU685374.1:52698-69110 GCA_026770625.1 Nicotiana glauca
GTTCATTAGTTCTAAATAGTTTCTGGCTCATTTCACCGTTGGCCAGAAGTTGGCCATTTCTTTAAAATAGGTAGAGTTGGTTCTACATTAATTTGCCTTGTTTCCCTAAAACAATTAGGTTTGGTTTTGACATTAATTTAATTACCTAATCATTTCTAGTAATTAATAAAAGCTGGCCCAAGTCTTAAAATACCATGATTGTTCATATAATTAATTTTCAAGAAAAATAGATTCCTTTTATATTAAAAAAATAATTTAATAACTTAACTACGTCTAATAGTTAATTTCCAATAGATAATATAGTTTGTTAGGCAATAAGTGCGATTTCAAATATCGACCATGTGTCCTTACACGATCCTGGGATAATATCAAATAACAAATAATAGCCAGGTATTTGCTTTAATAGAAATTAATAGATTGTGTGTTTTAAGCTAGTTGCAACATTAATGGGCCATAAATTTTTTTTAATAAATTTTATCTTTAGTTTGTTTTACTCCATGGTATTAACTAGTATTTAATATTATGCATATAGTTAGTTATTTGCTTGTGCTTTTAGCCTATCTCTGATGTTAGTGTTTAAACGGGGCCACGAGAAACATGTTTGGCCAAATGAATTTATTTTGCCGGCCCATTTTTTATAATAAATTAATATAAAATATAATAGTTTTTTTAGAGTAATAGTGTGCTAATAATCCTTTGTCATGGCGGTAGATCCACTTGCGTAGTGTGATTATGACATTTTGTTATATTCTTTTTAAGTTTTCTAATAAACAAGAAATAAAAGCGGATAGGTAAAACATGAAAAGTCATATGAATTAAAGTTTTGTCCAAAATTAATTTAAGCCAAATTTTAAGTCAATAAAGATATCGTGATAGAACCACAGGACTCAGGGAATACCTTACACCTTCTCCCCGGTCAACAGAATTCCTTACCCAGACTTTCTTTTTGCAGACCAATAATGAAGGAGTCAAATTTTCCTTTGAATAACGGATTCAAATAAAATGTGACTTGGAACACCCCAAAAACCAATTCCAACTGGCGACTCTAAACAATAAAATAATCCATATTTTAAAATTGTTACTTTAATCGAAAAAAATCTTTTACCCACAATCAATAACACATATCTTATCTTTCGAGGGTAGAAAAGGGTGTGACAGCTTTGGCGACTCTGCTGGGGATATTTAAGAATTCGAGCTTGTACATTGACTTTATTTGGCTTTATTAAGTTTTTGTATATAACTGTGATCTATTTGGGCATAATGTTCTACTTGCTTGCTCTTTACATCTTTGATATTGTTGAACTGTATTATAAATCATCTTCTTGTGCACCCCCTCAGAGTCTTCTAAATTCAACCTTAGGAATCGCGGATACGCACCCCATTCTTTGTTGAGATAAAGCCAGTGGGCCTGGACTCCCGGTGAGGGATTATCATTCACCCATATTTAAGAACGGGGAGGGTCCAGTAGTTAAGGCGAAGAAGTATTGCTCCCGTTACGCTACCCTTTCCCAACTCGAGTTGTCCGCTCGTTTTATGGCCAGTCTAGATACGCCTTATCCCCTATGACTTTTAAAACCTAGAAGAACAAGCCACATACCTGGTTATCCCTAGTAGGATCGTTTTGTTGAATCATATGCATTTGACTTAGCGAAGCTCGGCACAGGGGCCGAGTCTGTATATGACAGGTATCCTTTCATTATGTTCACTTATGTGCTACTTGTTGCATCATTTAGAAGGCTTGCTTGCATTTGTTGACCGACTTTAGAAAATTAGTTGAGCGAAAAAAAAATCATTTCCCCAATTTTGTACATTTAATTCATTTTTACCAAACAAGAAATAAAATAAAAATGGTCTGGTCTTGGTTTGAACTACACATGTCCGATTCTCACAATTCTGTGGGGTATGTAGGCAACCTTCATCAGGTTTGGCCCCCATTTTTCAAGAGTTTTTGAAATCTGTGTGTCCATAATATTTTTCTTTAAAAATCAATAATTTTGTTGTTTTTTTTCTTTTTTATTGTTTTTTTCTTTACGACCGACCATGTTTTTAAACACAACCTCGAAACCTTCTCTAGAACCGTCGAAGGTTTGTTTTCATAGATATAGCTAATATTTAATATTTTCCCCCAATGTTGAACCTTTTTTGCCAAAATTGTCTTAAAACCTTTCTCGGAAGTGTGGAAGGGTTATTTTCGTAAAAATAGTCATTTTGTTTTTGTCATGTCATCCTTTGTTATCGGCCATTTTTGCCAAGTCAACTTTATAGTTTTTTTTTTGAAACCAGTGTTTTTATATAAAATGAGATTTTATTTATTTTTATCTCGCTTATCCATGTATTCAGATGTTTTTACCGAGACTGCATTAGTACTTTTCTTAGAGGTGCTGAAGAGCCATTTTCATAAAAATAACCATCTTGTCCTCTTCGTCACTTTGTATCATTTAGCTCTTTGTCCGGCCATTTTTGTTTCCTCGGCGAGATACCTGAGTAATCCTTCTAGAGTCTAGCCCTCCTATCATATAAAGTTTGTCCGTTGTTTTATCCAAAAGTCTGTTTGGTGTTATTTCTTCAAGTTAAGATTTGGACCCGACCTTATAATTTTATTTATATAGGTACGATATGAATTCAGTTAGTGGGAGATCTGACAAGAGGCTGAGAAATGAAGAGCACTCGCCGTTTAAGATTTTTGACAAAGTGCCCTATTTATTGAAGCGATGGTGGAACAACATGGATGGGATTGAGCAAGGAAAGATCAAAGATTATTTGAAAATTTTGGTAAATATTATGGAGATTGAGCCCAAATGAGAACTCATCGAGGATTTGATTTATTTCTGGGATCCGAAGAATAATGTGTTTCGTCTCAATGGGTTTGAAATGACTCCTACATTGGAGGAATTCGCTGAATATACCGATCTAGGTCATAAGAGTCGAACAAAGAGACTTTTGGCTCCCAGGGACGTTACTGCTACCAATTTCCTTGAGCAGATGTGGATCAGCCACACCAAGATAGAACATGTAGCGTAAGGGCAGGTCTACCTGGATTTCTTGTAAGACAGGTACGAGCATAAAGGGGGGTTCTCAGAATATGGGAATAATCTAATTAACAAACAAAACCAACACACATGGCGAGTCCATAGGCGAAAAACATTCATTGTAGCTTTCTTGGGGTGCATGGTCTTCCCGAGAGAGGATCGGAAGATCAACATTCGGTTATCTAGGATAGTCACAACCATGATGAAAAGAAATGATTCCTCTATTCTTCCAATGGTGTTAGCAGATACCTTTCGTGCCTTGACCAGATGCTGGGAAGGAAAAGGTTTCTTTGAAGGTTGCAACCTCTTACTCCATATGTGGTTCATGGATCATCTTTTCCGTCGTCCTTGTCAGGTAGACCACCGTATTTGTTGGGGTAATCATGTTTGCCAGTATAATGCTAGATTGAAGAGTGAGCTGGAGATTTGCATTTTCCCAAAAAGTGTCAATGATTGGAAAGAGTATCTTCACTCCATAACAGATGACCAAATCACTTGAAATTATCCTTGGTTCACCGCAGAATTGTCATCTATAAGTCATCTTGCCATCCATTTCTGATCTTGATGGGGCTTCGAGGTTATCAGCCATATGTTCCCATGAGAGTTCTACATTAGTTGGTTCACAAAAAAATAGTGCCCCTGGTAGAAACTATGGAAAAGTTTATCTGGGAAGCAATATCAGAGGATCCTATTCATGAAGCTTATGCTCAACTAGTTTGGAATGGCACTAAGATACTCGAGCGTGGCATCATGGTGGTAGATCGAGGAAGGGGTGAGCTGAATCCTTCTAATCTTGAGTAGTTCTATAATCAAGATATTCTCACAGATAGACCAGGGATAGTCGTGAAGAGCATCGTAGAGTGGTAGGTTGAGATTCGAAACAGAGTTGGGCTGGCTGCGGAAGAGATGAAAATGAGTTATGAATCTGACTTTGGAGCACTACAAGAAGAGCCCGACATCATTAAAGAAGATATGGATCTCCCATATGATGTATTTGAGAAAGAGAAAGCTCAGTAGGCACGAGAGAGGCAAGCACTCAAATCCCAAATTCGAAAGAAGAACATAGTCACAACCGCTCATAAACAAGAAGATAGAGAAGCCCAATTCAGGGTTGTCTATGATGATGAGCGCATAAGTTACGCTCCACTAATCAAAGGTTTAAGGGATCAGTTATAGGGAGTTGAATCAAGCAAGGAGAGCCAGATCGCGGAGTTTGAAGTAGAAAGACATCACTACCAGAGTATGATCAATCGGTTGGAGGGGGAGTTACTAGAAAATCGGTGCCAGAAAGATATGGCCTTGGACCGCGAGCGTAATGCGCTGGTTCTAGCTGAGACCCGTGATTATAAAAATCAAGAGTTGCATGTGGCTGAGGAATACATTAAAGGAAATATCCTCGAGGTAGCCACATATACCTCAAGAGCATGCAGGAGTTGCCAGGGAATGACGCCCGAGCGGTTTGCAGAAGTATCATTGAACGTTTCTCGTCATATATTTGCACACTTGGAGAGGATATACCGTAACGTTAGGGGTCAGCCGCAGGAACAAGAGCCTTGACTACAGTGATGCTGGCGGATTCTACTGTAGAGATCAAAGTCTTATGTTAGTTATTAGTCCCTTTTCATTATGCTTTTGTTGTTTTTGAGTATGTAAGAGTCTTTTGGTGTTTTGAGTCTTGTTTTTTTGCCTTTTATCCTAAAAAGTCTGATTTAGTCAGGTTTGGTCTTGTTTATCATATGTAACTCTTGCTTTTTGAGTCTTGTATAAAAAAAAGCATTATATTGAAAATCAATGAAAAAGATTTTTGTTTAGAAAAATTCTAAAATAAACCAAAAAGATGTTTGTTTTATGATAAAAAGGGCCTTGTACCTGAACTACGTAATGATCTGATTCATGCGGCGATATGATACGTAGGCAACCCACAAAAGGTTCGATCAAATATTTTTCAAATGACTCTAAAGTGAGGGATCAAAATAAGGTGAGTGAAAAAAATCAAAAAAAGAGAGGAGGAAAATGATAAGCCGGAATGAAACATAAAGCCTTCCAAAAGTATATTAGAGATGGTGATATTTTAGGAGCATAGCATATCTACGTGTGATTCTTATCTGTAAAATGCTTAACCCTAACACGTTTTTTGCTCTTATATAGTAAGCTTAAAGTGGTTGGTTTGTGGTGAAGCTGGAAACACATCATTACTTCACAAGATCTAAGGGAGCAGTGGTAATGGACAACAATAATGAAATCAAGTTGGTCAGTGACAATCGGCAGGGTCAGTCAGTTGAGTGAGCATCGGAGGAGATAAGAAAATTGAGAGAGCAACTGTCTGCTGTGTATCAAGCTTGGGTCTCCGGTCGACCTCCACCCCAGGGTCCTTGCGATGGAACTTCAACCATACCCCAGCGTCCTTTCGAGGGAACTTCCACCATACCCCAGGCTACTCAAACATCGCTCCATGCAGCGAGTGATCACATTCTACCACTAGGGTATGTGCCAAACTACAGCCTCCATGCTTCCCCCAGTACCTCTAACATGCGACCTCCAGTCGCACCAGTCAGGAACACCCCTCTCATCGTGTTTGGCGCACCGGTATATAAAATTCCGCCACCACTTCCTATGACGAGGCAAACAATGAGCCACCATATCATGCTTATGATGGCCAATGCTATTCTCCAAATATGGCTTTTGGGGTCTCTACTCCATACAATCAGACTCCACAGTAGGAGTCACCAGTGGAAAATTAAAAGCCCGCCACGACGGTTGAGCCGGATGAGATGGCCAGGAAAATGAAAAGTCTTGAACAGAATATAAAGAATATACTGGGATTAGGTGGTCACAAAAGTGTTTCATTCAGTGATCTATGAAAGTTCCCTCACATCCATTTGCCACGAGGGTTCAAGACCCCAAAATTTGAGAAATATGATGGACACGGCGACCCTATCGCCAACTTGAAAAGGTACTGCAACCAACTGAGGGATGCAGGAGGAAAGGAAGAGTTGCTGATGGCTTTCTTTGGGGAAAGCCTTGTGGGGGTATCTTCCGAATGGTTCACTAACCAAGTCATCTCACATTGGCATATTTGGGATTACATGGCCCAGGCTTTCATCAAACGATTTCAGTACAACATTGATATTGCGTCGAATCGTAATTCCTTGTCCAATATGAAGAAAAAGCCGACCGAAAGTTTTAGGGAGCATGCCATCAAGTGGAGGGAGCAAGCACCTAGAGTTAAGCCACCCATGGATAACCACGAGTTAATCACTAGTTTTTTGGAGGCTCAAGAACCTGATTACTTTCAGAACATGATGTCCGCGATGGGTAGACCTTTTGTAGAAGCAATTAAAATAGGGGAGATGGTCGAAAATATCCTCAAGACTAGCAGAATTGTAAGCCAAGCTGCTCTCAAAGTCACCACCCAAGCTATCCAAAATGGGTCGGGAGGTTCGGCAAATAGAAAGAAGAGAGATGAAGAGTCCATAATGGCTTCGGGATATAGGGAAGTTCAAAGAGGGGCATCGCACCCTTATGTGCAAGTTCAGCATGGGCAATCCAGCTACCATCAACATTACTATCCCCCGCCAATTCCTCAATACTCTATAGGACCACCACAATATGCAGTGTTCAATGATCAATCATATGCTCGGCCTCCCAATCAGAAGGTACGGGCGCCAGCTCCAATGTCCCCCCAACCTCAACAATCAAATTTTCAGGCACCTTACAATGTTCATCCCAGGAAGAATTATGGTCGAGAGCAGAGGCCGGCAAAGAAATTCACTCCAGTGGTCGAATCATACTCTAGTCTATTCCAAAAACTAAAGCAAATGGGTGTGATTGGACCCATCGCTCCCCACCATATTCATCCTGATTCACATGGATTTCGAGCAAATGATAAATGTGAATATCATTCAGGTGCTCCGAGGCATATCACTAATGACTGTTGGACTTTGAAGAGAGCCATAGAGAGACTCATTTCTGAAAAATTGATTGCAGTGACAAATGGCGAGGACCCTCCTAATGCGACAAACAATCTGTTGCCAGCACACAATGATGTTCATTTTGTGGGAATGATTGGCCGAGATCAAGAATACAATCCGGTCTGTCAAGCAAAAATGACAGTGGGAGCAATTAAAGAAGGAATAAGTATGGAAGTAAGTCCAAGCCAAGATGTGTCATTAATTTTGAAAGGTGCCCCGAACTCAGAAAAGGTAACCTTATATGTTCCTAAGGTATCAAGGTTGGAGGTTCGCTCCAATGTTCTAAGCCCAGGGTTGTATGTCCTTGGAGGCCACCCCATCACAAGGCAGAACCAGGGTGGTACGAATGGTATAAAAGAGCCGATCATAATCAAACCTGTTGTGCAACCCCCTGTGACAAACACGAAAACCATTCCTTAGAACTATAACAAAATTGTGATGACCTACAAAGGCAAGGAAATCATAGAGTAAGTGGGGGAAACTAGAGGTTTGACTCGATCGGGGAGGTGTTACTCTCCAGAAAAGTTGAGGAAGGCCAAAAATATCAGAGAAGGCCAATTTCCAATAAAGAAACCAGTTACTGAAGCAGAGGCGGAAGAGCTTTTGAAACAGATGAAGGTTCAGGATTACTCAATGATTGACCAGGTAAGAAAGACTCCTGCCCAAATCTCTCTACTATCTCTGCTCATACATTCCAAAAATCATGCATGTGTACTAATCAAGGTCCTGAACGAGGCATATATCTCAGACGAGACCACAGTGAATCAGTTAGAGAAGATGGCCAACAGGTTTTTTGAGGTGAACAAAATCTCCTTTACTGATAATGAACTTCCCGAGGAAGGAGTCGGGCACAATAGGGCTTTGAACTTGATGGTCAAATATGAGGGGCATTATGTAAAGAGAGTCATGATTGATAGAGGCTTAAGTGTAGATGTATGCCCTCTATCTACCTTGCAAAGCATGAAGATCAATACAGACAAAATTCGTCCCAACAATGTTCACATCCGAGCTTTTGATGGCTCGGCAAAAGATAACATTGGGGAGATCAACCTCACCATGACGATTGGGCCGGTTGACTTTGAGATTGTCTTCCAAGTAGTGGACACAGCCACTTCTTATAACTCTCTTCTTGGAAGGCCATGGATCCATGCGGCCCGAGATGTGCCATCCACCTCGCATCAGATGCTCAAATTTGAACATGACAGGAAAGAAATTATTATTCATGGGGAAGACGAGTCTTCCATTTATAAAGACCTGTTTATCCCCTACATTGATGCTAAGGAAGGGTTTGAGTCCATTGTCTATCAGGATTTTGAAGTGGTTGATGTGCACCATGTCGAGGAAGGAAAGCCCATTCTGCATCCTCATCTTTCCTCTACACCTGTAATGGTGGCTGCAGTTATGATGAGACAAGGTTATGAACTAGGAAAATGCTTGGGGGAATCATTGCAAGGAATTTCGGAGACTATTTCTCCGTTCGATAACCAGGGTACTTTTGGCTTAGGTTTCAGACCAACACAAGTAGACAAAAGCAAAGCCAAGCACCGCAAAAAGTACGGATGAGTCTTGCAACAACCTATCCTTCACATTTTCTACACTTTTGTCAAGCCACAACTCAATGAGTTTCAAAATTCCTCGGTGCATGCAAACATTGATGAAATTTGCCATGGCCTCAGCCAGATATTTTCTAAAGTGAATATGATTCAGGCTGGTGAAGGCACTAGTCATGCCGATATGCAACTAATTGACCCAGACACCATGCTCACCAACTGGGAAACAACTCCTCTCCCCACAAGGATGGAGTCTTGGTAGTTTTCTTTTGCAGCCTCTCTGCCCTCTTGGGGTAGGGGTAAGGTCTGCTTACACACTACCCTACCCAGACCCCACTTGTGGGATTGTACTGGGTTGTTGTTGTTGTTGTTGTTGTTGTTTTCAGGGTTGTAATCCAAACATCTCAGTATGATTGTTTTGTTTTGATGTTAACCATTCTATCCTTTCGAATTCAATGAAATACGATTTAGCTTTTCTATTAAGGTTTCTATCTTTTCCTTTTCCTAATTCCTGTCATTTTATTTCCATTTCAGTTTTGTTAATGCCGGCTTTAAAAACATGACATGCATGTGGAATTCATGCCAATATCTTAAAAAGCTGTCTAATATTGAAATAATGCATCAAGAGGTTTAATATGATAAAGATGAGGTTGTTGAGGAAATAAAAAGAGAGTTGGAACAATTTGAAAACAAGCCTAAGCCAAACCTTAATGAAACTGAGCTGATTAATATCGAAAGTCCTGAAGAAGTTAGATAAACGAAGATAAGCATTCGCACCGAACAAAAAACCAAAGATGCCTCGATTCAACTTTTGGTTGAATATAGAGATCTGTCTGCTTGGTCTTACGATGATATGCTTGGTTTAAGTGCTGATCTCATGGTTTATAAGCTTCCTACGTATCCTGGTTTTCCACCAGTCCAACAAAAATAACGAATATTTAAAACAGATGTGAGTGACAAAATCAAAGAGGAAATAATGAAGCAACTGAGCGCCAATGTGGTCAGAGCTGTCCGATACACCACCTGGGTGGTGAATGTTGTGCATGTGCCAAAGAAAGATGGAAAGACTAGAGTTTGTGTTGACTACAGGGACCTGAACAAAGCAAGTCCAAAGGATAATTTTCCTTTTCCAAATATCCACATTCTTGTAGATAATTGCGCAAAACATGAGATACAATCGTTCGTGGATTTCTATGTTGGGTACCACCAAATTTTAATGGATGAGGATGGTGCAGAAAAGATCGCTTTCACCACTCCATGAGGTACTTATTGTTACAGGGTCATGCTATTCAGTTTGTAGAATGCAAGGTCAACTTCATGAAGGCTATGACCACCATTTTTCACGACATGATGAACAAAGACATTGAAGTGTATGTTAATGATGTTATCATAAAATCAAAGACAGAGGATGATCATGTGTGAGATTTGAAAAAGTTCTTCGAACGGCTTCGAAGGTATGACCTTAACCTTAATCCAGCCAAGTGTGCATTTGGGGTTCCATCTGGGAAACTTTTCAGTTTTATAGTCAGCTGAAGAGGCATTGAACTGGTTCCACCTAAGATAAAGTTCATTCGAGATCAGCCACCCCTGAAGAATAAAAAGGAAGGCATGAGTTTGCTCGGGAGGTTGAACTACATCGGTAGGTTACATCAAGTGGACTAACGATTGCCAAAAAGCTTTTGACAGGATCAAGGATTATCTGTCAAAACCCCTATACTGGTCCCACCTGAACCTGGTAGGCCTTTGTTTTTATATCTATTGGTGATGGATAATTCCTTTGGATTCATTCTGGGGCAACATGATGCAACATTCAAAAAGGAACATGCAATCTATTATTTGAGCAAGAAGTTCACCAATTATAAGGTTAAGTACACCCTTTCAGAAAGGACATGTTGCGCCTTAACTTGGATCGCTTAAATGCTGAGACATTATCTTTTGGCCTACAATACTTACCTCATATCCAGAATGGATCCTTTGAAGTACATCTTCCAAAATCCAATGCCCATGGGCAGGCTCGCAAAATGGCAAATCCTGCTCATAGAGTTTGACATCGTCTATGTCACTAGCATCGCGATGAAAGAACAAGTTTTGGCAGATCATTTGGCAGAGAATCCAGTTGATGATGAGTACATACCACTTAGCACATAATTCCCAGACGAAGAGGTCAACTCAATAGAGGAAGTGGTTTCAGACAATCACCATGTATGGAAAATGTATTTTGATGGGGCTGTCAATATTAAAGAAGTTGGGATCAGGGCAATCCTTATCTAACCTATTAGACATTATTACCCTGCAATGGCCCGACTTCGGTTCTTTTGTACCAATAATACAGCGGAATGCAAAGATTGTATCATAGGTCTGAAAAATGGCCATCGATCTAGATGTGTATGAACTATTAGTTATGGGAGATTCTAGCTTGCTTATCCGGCAAGCCCAAGGCGAATGGGAGACTCGAGGCATCAAGCTTATTCCGTACAGATAATGTGTGTAAAAGATGAGCAAAAGGTTCAAATCTATCGAGTTTAGGTACATTACGAGGTTTCACAACGAGCTAGCCGATTACGTGGCTACTTTAGCCTCGATACTCTCTTATCCAGGCAACACTCTTATTGATCCACTAGAAATCAAAGTTCAGAATCAACACGGTTACCGTAATATAATTGACACAGAACTAGATGGTAAACCATGGTATCATGACATAAAACGATTCCTGAAAATAAGAGAATACCCAGAGTATGCTATAGGAGATCAAAAAAGAACTATAAGGTATCTCGCTAGTGGTTTCTTCCTGAATGGGGAAATTCTATACAAGAGGACCCCAGATTTAAACTTGTTAAGATGCATAGATACTACAGAAGTAGAGCGGATCATGAGTGAAGTGCATTCGAGGGTATGAGGACCTCACATAAATGTATATGTTTTGGCGAAGAAGATTATGCGGGTAGGGTATTATTGACTTTCTATGGAGAGAGATTGCTTCAATTTTGTTCGTAAGTGTCACCAATGCCAGATTCATGGTGATCTAATTCACTCGCCTCCTTCAGAGTTGCATCCCATGTCCTCTCCTTGGCCTTTCATTGCTTGGGGAATTGATATTGGGACAATCGAGCCAAAGGATTCAAATGGGCATAGATTCATTTTGGTTGCAATTGATTACCTCACCAAGTGGGTGGAGGTCGTCACTTTCAAAGCAGTCACCAAGAAAGCAGTGGTAGACTTTGTTCATTCCAACATCATCTGTTGCTTTGGTATCCCAAAGACCATTATCACTGACCATGCAGCCAATCTAAATAGTCATTTGATGAAGGAAGTATGCGAACAATTTAAAATTATGCATCGTCATTCTACCTCTTACCTACAAAAAGCCAATGGAGTTGTTGAAGCGGCAAACAAGAACATCAAGAATATTCTTAGGAAGATGATCCAAGGTTCCAGACAATGGCATGAAAAGTTGCCTTTTGCTCTTATGGGATACCGCACAACTGTTTGCACATTTGTTGGTGCAACTCTGTGTCTGCTTGTATATGGAAATGAAGCTGTAATACCCGCGGAAGTCAAAATTCCATCTCTCCAAATTATTGTGGAATCAGAGATTGAAGACACTGAGAGGGTCAAGACTCGATTAGAACAAGTGATGTTGATCGATGAAAAATGGCTAGCAGCAGTGTGTTTCAGCCAGTTATACCAGCAAAGAACAGCACGCACTTACAATAAGAAAGTGCGCCCAAGGCAGTTTGAGGTAGGCCACCTGGTTTTGAAATGCATCATTCCGTACCAGGTAGAAGCTAAAGGAAAGTTCGCCCCAAACTGGCAAGTGTTACCAAAAGGGGCCTTGCACTTGGTAGATGAAGAAGGATGGGTACCAGACATGACTATTAATGTAGATGCAGTCAAAAGATATTATGTCTGATATATGCCCACTGTAGAATTTTCACGCGTTCATTTTCTCAGATTGAAGTGACGAAGGCTATCATTTGCTCGCTATTACAAATAGGTGTCACCCTACTGTTAATCCGTTTGAGTTGTATTTGTCTTCCTTGTTTCTCTCTTTTTGGAATCTGTATACTTGTAAAAAAAAGCCAAACAACAAATCTCTGAGTCATTGAACTACGTCCGACCTGATTCCGAAAGGATACGTAGGCAGCCTTACCCTGGGTTCGGTCTCATCGGAACAAAAAAAATCCATATTCCCAATACTCCAAAACTGGGGTAGAAGTTTGTTTTATTTCACGATTTTTATGTGAAAAACAGTTCCAAAATTTTGCCTTAAGAAAGTAGAACAGAAGAAGGCAAAAAAAAAAGGAGCACAACTAATAAGAATTGAGTTAAAAGCAAATTAGGACAAAAAGTAAAATAAAAGGCGGCAAAACACCTTTAACGTTGGTGGCGGAAGTACTAGAAAAAAAATAAAATAGGTTAGAAGTTGGAGATTTGGAGTTAAAATAGAAAAAAAATGTTAAAGGGTAAAATAGAATTGTGGAGTAATAAGTTAGGGCATAATTGGAAAGAGAAATAGGAAACGATCCCACCACGCCAAATCGGTTGTTTAAAAAAGGGGAACCTTTTATTGTTCCGGAACAATGGATTTAATAATACAATACAACCAATTTTAATGAAACAATCAAAACAAACATTATTTTGGGATAACAATACAAAACGATACAATGAGCTATTAATGTATGTACTAAAAATTATAGAATTATTAACAAGTGATACACGAGTGACTATTTATGCTTGCTACCGTGTTTCCTTTTGTACAAAACAAGAAAAAAACAAAATAAAATGAAGGTTTGTGTTGAGAAAGAGAGACCTCATCTTTTTTTGCTTGACGAATTCGGTGATCTGTTGGGGTAATATCAATAGAGTGTGCCATGCCTCTTTAATAATTTCTTGAACTGTAATTCCTACAAGCAACATATATCGGTTTAAAATGGTATAACATCACAATTATTATTATTAATTCAATTAAAATTTCAATAGTACACGTTGTGTTTAGCATAGAATGACATATAAAGGGCAATCCCGTCCAATAAGTACGCTATGTGCATGGTCCCGGAAAGGGTCCGATCATATTGAATTTACTATACACAACCTTATCTAGTATTTCTACGAAAGCCATTATTTATTTTACATAGAATGACAATGTAGAAGTTAATTACCTCTTTTGTTTGACTATTTATATAGTCAAAATGGACTGATTGGAGTGTTACTAGAGCTGATTTCCTTCTAATTATGACAGATTTTGGAATTTTTCTTGTGTATAATATTGAACGAATCATCGGTACAGTGCATGTATCTTATATACAAAGTAAATGGACCTAAGTGTAAAAAAATAAAACTTCTAACCACCTACAGCTGTGCTATTTCTATTGCCCATCCTATAACTAACGTGTACAACTGTACATGTTAGTAACAAAATAAAAATTGAAAAGATGCTATTTTATTGTTTCTAGAAGCTTCTGATTGTCTTCAAAAAATTTCTTAATAGTCTTGGGCTGAGGCTGGTGTATTTGTTCTGGCCCAAAACAGTAAGAAGGCCCACAACAATTAGTTGGCCCGATGTCCTTCTTGCATTGTATTTCAATATCAGACAAAGACTTATTGTTATAAGTCATTTGTTTTACTTTACTCGAATTGATAGCTTTCTCTTTCTCTTGTCTGAAAATCGAGCCCTCTTTCAAATTAGGGTTTGGTAAAAACGAATCACCATCTCCAGCAAATTAAGTTCTTCTTCTCTACTTGAGCTGGAAATATAGTGGAAGAGGACACGACTAGAATTCCGGAAAAAAGTGACCAAAAAATTTGGACCAACGTTGGTCTGTGAAGGAAAGCGACCAACGTTGGTCGCCAAGATGAAGAAAATAAATTCTAAATAAACTAGCGACCAAGTTTGGTAGCTACAGGGTCGCTACTTTGGTCAAAATGTTGACCGGACTGGTCAGACTTGCTTGATAAAAAAAAATACTCAAATTAAAGACCAACATTGGTCGAAAAGTGGGGCCCACTTATAAAATTTTATTAATTATATTTTTTTATTTTAAAAATTATAAAATATAAATAAATAAAATTTAAATTTAGTGACCAAAGTTGGTCGCTTCCTAAAGGGGAATCAGATGGAGACCAACTTTGGTCGCCAAACTGGGACCTGGTTATACAATTTTAATAACTATATTATTATTTAAAAAAATATATCAAATATAAATAACTAGAATGCTAAATCAGCGACCAACGTTGGTCCCTTAATGTATAGAGACCAACCTTGGTCGCTAACGTGGGACCCAGTTCTAGCATTTAATAATTATATTATTATTCAAAAAATTATATAAAATATAAAATAAATTTAATTTAAAAATTTAGCGACCAACTTTGGTCGCCAATGTTAATTCCTGGGGAATTAGCGACCAAAGTTGGTCTCTTTCAGGTCAATATTGGTCAAAATAAAAAATAACTTTTGTATTTACTATCTAAATAATATAAATGTAAGTCGTTAACACTTTTGTAATACAAGGGATGAATAGACTAAAATATACTCTAACATGCTATATATGCAATTAATGGAAGAATAGACTAAATTATACTCTCTCTCTCTCTCTCTCTCTCTCTCTCTCTATATATATATATATATATATATATATATATATATATATACATACATACATATACGTACATACATACATATGTAAATAATATGTAAATAATTTACACTACATATGTAAATAATTTTAAATTGAACTAAAAATAATTTATTTTTATTTTATATATAGCGACCAACTTTGATCGCCATTTTTGTCAAACGGTCAAAAAGTGGAGACCAACTTTGGTCGCTATTTTGGTCAAAATAGTCAATACTTATTGGCTAACAAAAATAGCGACCAAAGTTGGTCGCTATTTTGAAATTCAGAGTCAAAATCGTGTTAGCCCTCCCAATGTCTTATTTTCTTACCAAAAATTTTCCAAACTCTCTCTCAACTTATTCTCCTCCCCTTCTCTATTTCCCTTACACAAATCAATCACCCCACCCCTTGCCACTGTCGTCGGAGCCGCTACCACTATCGCCGGAGCCGCTGCCCCCCACCCCTTTCCACCACTGCTTTTTAATTCTTCTTTTAATCTACTAAGGTTAGTAATCTACCGTCTTAGTTTTTTAATTTTTAATTTTTGCTATATAATTTTATATAATTTTTCAGAATTTTTGTTTATTTAGTATTAGGATTTTTGGTTTGAACTATATTAGATTTATGAAATTAAAGTAGAAATTATGATATTTTAGTTCTTGTATTAATTTATATTGAGTTAAATTATGAAAAGAAACAATTCATACATTAGCAATACCTAAATAAGAGTACTTGTATATACATTGTCCTAAATAAGAATACATTATAAATACTTGAATTAACTAAATTAATTAGTTCTTGCTTTCTTTATATAGATGGAACATCGTACTTGGATGTACAATAGAAATTATCCTAATCGGTGGGGATTGCGGGAGGATTTTATAGAAGNTTGGGTGCCCTTGTGTTAGGTGCGACTGTATGAACTTTGGAAAATCGAAGGAAGTTAAGCATCGTCTTTATAGAAGGGGTTTTATAGAAAATTACTTTGTGTGGACTAGTCATGGAGAGATCGATGGTAGCCATGGGATATTTCATAACATGGTTGTGGGTGAAAGTAGTAGGTCGGTGGAGAATACAAATCGTGATTCTAGAATTCATGATATTGTTGCGGATGCTTTTGGGATGCACTTTGGGGGTGAGCCCAATAAAAATATTGAGCAAACTCCTAATGATTGTCACACCTCCTTTTGGCACGCCGCGGGGGCGCGAGGGAGTTTTTCCAATTAAAGGACAATCGAAACGGGATTA